>VYZT01049953.1:0-260613 GCA_013400735.1 Pomatostomus ruficeps | reverse complement strand
GGGCGGGGGGCGCGGAAACACCGCCCCGAGTCCCCAAATCCCGGTCCCGCAGCGCTGCGGGGACACGCGGGGGTCGGGATAATGTAAATATATCAGTATCAGTGTCCCAGTATCGCTTAATGTCCCCCGGGGCCTGCAGGGAACTTACAGGAAGAATGGGGCGAGACTATTTCCAAGGGCCCGTAGTGACAGGAGAAGGGGGAACGGGTTGAAAGTGACAGAGAGCAGGTTCAGATCGGATATTGGGAAGGAATTGTTCACTGTGAGGGTGGTGAAACATCGGCACGGGTTGCCCAGAGAGGCTGTGGATGCCCAGTTGTGGCGGTATTCAAAGGCTGGATGGGGCTTGGAGGATCCTGATCTAGTGGAAGGTGTCCCTTTCCATCGCAGGGAAGGGAACCAGGTGATCTTTAACGTCCCCTCCAGCCCAAACCATCCTGTGAGACTATGATCCCTATAAATAATCTCACTGTCTCTTAAATAAATATCTCGATATATCTCAGTGACAGCTGTCAAGAGGATGATGCCAGACTCTTCCAAGTGGTGTCCAGTGACAGGATGAGGAGCAATGGCCATAAACTAAAATACACAGTTTCATCTTATCATGAGGAAGAACTTCCTTACACAGAGCTTGGCAGAGCACTGGAACAGGCTGCCCAGGGAGGTTATTTTTCTCTTTTTTCTTTCCACCTGGATGGAGGAGGCAGATGTCAGCACTTGTCCTCACTGTGTTTCCCCTCACTGCAGGACCAAACATCTCCTCAGGCAGATCACACCCGCAGCCATCAGGTGTTCACCGTCAGGACCTTGGCATTAAACCTTCTGGGTGAAAACCATTCATTAAATAACTGCACAGAGGGCTGGGGGAGGTGATTTCCCCACTCTGCTCTGTGCCCAGCTGGGATCCTGCATCCAGCTCTGGCGTACTCAGCACTGACAGAACATGGAGCTACTGGAGTGAGTCCAGAGGGAGGTCACAAACATGCCCCGTGGGCTGAAATACCTCTGCCATGGAGACAGGCTTGTGGAGCCCTGAGAAAAGGTGACTCCAGGGAGAATGTGGAGCCCCTTCCAGTACTTGAAGGGACTTGCAAGGTCATCTGTGAGCAGACAGGTATGCAAACAGTCACAAATATTTAAGGCCAAGATTCCCTGGGTAGTAGAAACATTAAGCTTTGGGAACACCAAATTGGCAGTAATGAGAAAAAAGTGTTTCTGGGTGAGTTACTTGGGGAAAAAAAACCCCAAGTACGGAAAGGATGGAACTATGGTGGCAAAAACAAACCAGAAACAAAATTAACCATGACTGAGTGGTGTAGGAGGTGCAATGAGGAGCAGCAGAGCTGTTACTCAGTGGTGGCTGTGGAGATACACAAGAGCTAAACTGTATCTCAGTAGTTGTATATAACTAACCGGAGCACTGAGGACAGAATTGTAAATAACAGAAGTCTAGTATTAGAATTTAATTAGTTCACAAATTAGCACCTTGGTCTGTTAGTGGTCTGTTGATCAGTCAATGAAGGGCCCAGTCTCTTGTATCAGTCACATTCACATCTTATATCTGCAGCCTGAAGAGCAGGACCTGGACCCAGAATAAAATCCTGAAGCTCCTGGTTTGGTCAAGAGCTCAAGGTCCTGAGGGTGGTGCCCCTCAGGGCTCCATACTGGGACCAGTATGAGCTTCTCCGGGCAAGCTGTGCCAGGGTCTCACCACCTTCATAGTAAAGGATTTTCTCCCTCTGTCAAATCTATCCCTGCCCTCTGTCAGTTTAAAGCCATTCCCCCTTGTCCTGTTGCTCCATGTCCTTATTCAAAGTACCTTTCAAGCTCTCCTGCAGCCCCTCCACGTGCTGAAAGGTCTCCCTGGAACCTTCCCTTCTCCAGGCTGAACAAAACTCTCAAGGCGTCTCCACAGCAGAGGTGCCCCAGCCCTCTGACACACACAGTTCTATACACACACTGACCCTGCTATAAACTGTGCATCCTAAAGAACCTCTGTAGTGACTCACGTAATCAGATCAGTTAATTTTAAAAAGCGAACATCTGCAAATAGCAACACATAACTCAGAGAGATCAGTGTTCGAACCCTCCTTCAGCCCACAATACAATGTACCCGGCAAACCAGCGGTTTCCAACACAGGGTTGAAGTCAGGAAATTTCTTCCACTCTTCAAAAGAAACATCCACTCACATGTTTCATATGGCAAATAAATTAGATATGTAGAGCACAAACTTTTAAAAACTAAGTTTCAAAGCACACGCAAGCCCAACCCAGCTATTTAGACTCCAAGAGCATTTGCTCCACAGACAACCAAAAGGATCTGTTTCATGGAGGTGGTTTATTGTAAGAATTTACAGGTTTCTGGGGCTTTTCCACTTCTTCACAAGATAACAGAGCAGTCTTGTTAACACAGACACAGGCAGGCTAAACCACATATGCTCAGAAGAGCTCCTCTTCACCTGTAAGGAAAATTGGAACAAATTAAAACCCTTTCATTAATTTATGTATTTATTTTAAACCGTTATCTCCTCCAATTTGAATGCTTCAATATTCCTTACCGCCCCCCAAACTGTTCATCAAATCTATTTTTTCTTTTATTTTAAATTTTGAATTTTTCCTTACATTTTAAATTTTGAATATGTTCATTTTGCTACAGAAACCTCTCTAGGTATGTCTTACATACAGACATTTTTAAGTCATTGCATTAAATCAGGGCACTGTGTGAAAATTCAAACAGTAATGGCAAATGAATCCAATAATACAGAAAAAAAAAAAAAAACCAAAGAAAATTATGTCTAATGTGGGTGTACGCTACCATGGACATATTTTCCTTAAAATTACAGAAAATTAAGAACTCTTTGTCCAGACAGATTCAAACTAGAAATGGGTAATTTCACAGCTCTTTAGGAAGAAAAGTTTCTGTCTGACCAAGACCACTCAATTCTGACTTCCTCATTTGACTTCATATTTTCTGTGTTAATTCATTTTAAAACACAATCGAGTTTCTATGACATAACTTTACCTCTTGGATTTGGCTGAACCGCTTTTTCCGATTAATCCCTGGTTATGGTATTATGAGAAAAAACAGAACAAGCAGGTTAGGAAGCAACTCATGCAAATTCAGGCAAAACTCTGCACGGATTTATGACCACAGATGTATTGTGAGGAGCACAATACAGCACCAAAATAATATAAAATACATGTTCCAGGCATTCTGTAAATACTCAGGATATGAACACATGTATTTCCATACACAGCACAAACTTTTAACTGTTACAGTAATACACATGAGCTACATGCAGTTACAAATTGTGGTCTAAGCCCACCCATTTGTAACCTGCAGCACACACCTGCACAAAACCTCAGGCAAACAAGCAAAATACTGAACTTCAAGCAAAATCCATATTCCGTTAAAACAGACTCTGGAAGTTCCCTCCTTGCAAACCCACCCCCAAATTCTCAGTTTTTCAACACTTGATGTACCCAAATGCATTTCAGTCACCCCATTCACTCTCCCCCACTCAACACCACTGGGCAATTTGACCAGACAAAGTAGGAAATGCCCAGGTCAAGGGAGGAGGGGGGAAATCCACCAAAAAGGAGGAAAACCCTCGCCTGTCCAGACAAGGACGTGTGTTGAGGTTGAAGATCTATTTTACCACCTTTTTAACTGTATCTGATCAGAAAGAACTGCCAAACTTCGCTCTGGTTAGTAGAACTGCGCCAGCTGCAAAGCTTGGGAGCCATGCCATGGACTGCTTTCCCTTTGGTTTTAGGGCCTACAATCGCAATCGTTGCCCGTTACCCTGGCACACTGCCAGCACAGACTGCAGCAGCTCTGACTGCACGGTCACACCAATACTCACAGAGCAGCAGCACCAGAGATGATCTCGATGAGCTCCTTGGTGATGACGGCTTGACGGGTGCGGTTGAATGTCAAGGTCAGCTTGTCAATCATCTCGGCTGGAAAAAGGGAAGATTGGAGTTTAAACATGAAGTGAGTGTATAAATGCAAATAAAGAGAAGCTGTATGGGCAGAATACCCAAGTGTCTTGTAAACCACTGCAAATATCAAGAGGCTTACTGCACATTTTTTTTCTACGGGGAATATTACCAGTAGACAATCTAGAAGCCTGAGAATTTGGCTTGAATTGTCAGTTAAACATCTGCAGAACAGCTGGCAGACTCGTAAATAGCAGGTATGACACAGCTTATTCTAACACAACACAAGCATGCATCATTTGCTTTGTAATTAGATTTCACTGTCAATTAACTGCATTGTTATTTCCTTCAAGTTACTCTTGTTGTGGCAAAAGGAGACAGATTTTTCTGAGTTATTTTTTTCTCAATGATTTTTGAACATGAAAGGTATCATCACATGTTGCCCTGACTTTGCAGTGTTCAGTGTTTTCTTGTTAGACTTTCTCTCATGGCCATGACTTGTTTTCTCTCTATTATCTATGTTTTCCTAAATTGTATCTGTGTTTACAAATTCCGGTATACCGGATAGAGAAATATGATTAACAAATACTTTGACCAAGTAGATTATAAGAGGTGGTGATTTCTACCTCCAATCCACGGTGATGTGTGAAAACATATAAATAAAGTCAGAAGGCTCTGCCCTCTCTCTTCCTGCTCTCTCTCCTGCTGCGTCTGTGTGTGTGTTCTTGTGTGGCTCTCCTTCAGGCCCTCGGCCTGGCAGGCCTGCCTGAAGAGTGCCATATCCACCTCTTTTTCTCAAGCTACAATGATCAGCAGAGCCATGCCTACAGTTCCAGGGAGCCCAACTGCTCATCAGATCAGCTTCAGTCACCAGTATCCTTCCAAGGAATACTTGTATATTCTCTACTTGCTTCATGACAAGTTGTATTTAACTATTGTTTAAGTTTCCCCACCTTTAAATTGTGCTGCACTAATTTTATTTGGTGAACAAGTAGGTACAGATTTATAAAAGTTCAGGAAATGCTCAGAGCAGCCACATGAGAGGAGCACAGATAATATTTCATCATTACAAGGTTAGTTTAGTATTTCATATGCCTTTTAAATAATCTGTTATTTCACTTCTAGTCCTAGGCTTGTTTCTTGACAGCAATCCCTCTTTCCGGGGACTAAACACAGTTCACATGTTTGGAACAGAACCCCAGTTGAACTGGCTCAAAAAGACAAGGCTCAAAATTGAAGTAAGAGAGGAAATAACTGACTTTGAAAGAAAAGTTACGCAAAGGGAGGTCAGCACTTTGCTGCTGAACAACTGAAGTCCTGGAAAAGCCAGGGAGCAGCTTACAAGCGTTCTTGCTGGCGTTGTCCATGGCAGTCATCCTGGCGCTCTGCTCGCTGGTGGTGGACTCTTTCAGGGAGTAGTACAGAATGTTTGCTAGCGTGAACTCCTGGTAGTTCCTCAGCACGTCAGCATCGATGTCATCATAGATACTTAGGCTTTCTGCAAAACAAGAAAGCAGACTCAGAGACATCCAAGATTTACTACTTCCAGCAAAACACAATGAAATGGAGAAAACTGCTCGGCTGGGCTGTTTCAATACTTAAGGCAGCACAGAGGGATTTTCTCCACATATTTTGTGTACCTTCACAATCTCTCTGCTAGTAATAACTTCGTTAAGTATTTTACGTATTTTAATTCAGTTTAACATTAGGAAAGCCAGGCTCTGATCAAAACAAAATACATTATTGCCATATTATGTTGAACCTTCCCATACAATGCTGCAGAAACATTCTGGGGTATTTTTAGGGAGTTGTGAAAAGTCACTCACTACTCAGGTTGTTCATGCTGGAAATATTGGAACTGGAATTGCATATCCACAATTCTTGCTTGAGACAGAATCTCAAACCTGAGTTAGTACCACCTTTCCTTTTCACCTCCCTGCCCAGAGCACCCTGGTAAGTCAGCCTTGGACTGATCTTGGCCAAGATACAACAATCTGTTAAACTCATGATACAAGCACCACAACAAGATGTTTTAATACCATACTCCCATTTTAAGAGTACTTTTCCTGTGATTTATCACTGCATGTTAATTGCTGGTTTCTAGCTCCCTACTTACCAGAGCCAGCCACAGTTTCAAAGGAGAAGATTGGTTTTTCATCGGTCTTGTAGGAGATGACAGACCTGTACAAAAAGAGCAGAACAAGCTCTTCAGTTCAGCTTACTCTAAACTGAATGCTTCAAATCAAACTAGAATAGAATGCCAGAAGTTATCTATTCTGGTTATTTACAGTCAGCACATCATTATATCCACATGATCTTAGCTATCATGTGGATATAATGATGTGCTGACTGTAAATGTAACAGCATTCACTATACACAAGTCAAAAGGGAGTTCCAACTACAGTTACTTGAAAAAACAACCCAGAAGTTCTTCACACACAACAAAATCAAGAAGTGAACAAATCACAGTTTTCATATAACTTCATTGAGCCAGTGTGCTCTTTGAAGCATTCTGTAATGTATTTTTCCAGTGAAGTTTCAGTGTAACCTTACCTGAAGCGATTGTAGATGACAGAGCCTTCATCAAATTCATACCCAGAGTTCAACAGCTCTAAAGCAATGACTGAAGCGTCTCCAAAGCTTGGAGGTCTCCGTCCCACCTCTTTGAATGTCAGCAGGAAATAGTTGCCATGTGTCCTGCAGCAACAACAGACCTGTGTCAGAACCAAGTGGCTGCTCTAAAGTGCAACAACGAGGCAGCAAGACTGACCTATTGGGATAACTGACCGTAACTTAGGAGTGTTCAGAACTAAACATTTTATTGAATTAGGGTCTGAGAGAAATTTTGCCTTTCTTCCATTAAATTATGATAGTTTCGCAATACACACACTTGTAACAGTGACAGTTGCCAGCTTTCAGACTTTTATTTCAAGAATATAATAGTCCTGTGCATCAGTTTCCCAAATTGTGAGATGATCAAAACCACTTTCAGGATATTTGCAGATTTTTTTTTTTACAGGCACTTGAATTTAGCAAAGCTCCCTTAAATGCAGTTTCCTGCCAATGCCACACAATCTTCTAAGCAGCCTTGAAATTTCTACCACAGAAACAAACAAAACTCCCAACTAAACTCTTTGGGGGTGTGAGTTTTGGGCCCCATCCTTTTTACCTTTGAAGCAGGCCTCTGATCTTGTCACCTACTCCAACCACCATAACCTCTTTCCCTGCATTTGAGAGGTTGGTAATCTCGTTCTTCAAGGTTTTAGCAATGGATGTATGGATAGCACCACACAGGCCTCTGTCAGACGACACACCAATAAGGAGGTGCTTCTTCTTGTCCTCAGGTGCCTTTATTTCTGCTTTCTCATAGAGAGCTGAAAAAAAAAAATATGGTTAAGTTTATCAAGGGTGCCAAAAAGCAAGTAAGTCATAAAAACTACCTCTGAATTACTCAAATTAAAATTACTCTAAAATTACTCTAACTAAAAAGTTCTAAAGGGCCTTCAGATCTCAGCCAGATTAATTTTATCTCCCTCACATTTATTCTGAGTTTGCACACAGTCAGACCAAATGTGAGCAAGGAACAATTCAGAGCCAGACACAGCTCTGATCAGATGTCCCTCAGTGAAGTTCACTGTGCAAATTCTTTTGGAAATAGACCATTGGAAGGTGAAAAAGCCTTGGCATTTTATCACCACCACGAAAACCTCCTGTTCTGCTCCCACATGACAGAGTGCAAGAACTGTCTCTTACACAGAGCTCCTATTCCGTAGACTCTGGCAGGCTTCAGCTCCCTCTCAGCTCTTGCGTATTTGGCTGCAGAAACCATCTTCATGGACTTGGTGATCTTCTGGATGTTCTTGATGGACTTCAAACGCCTGGTGACTGCAAGGTTAAGAGTTGAAGGTCACGGGCTGCACTGGGCATAATGACTCAAACCCAAACAACAAAACCCCAGCAAGAGCCATACAAAAATATTTTGCCACGTTCCTCAAACAAGAAGAAATAAATAAACAAACAGCACACAAATAAACCTCCTAAAAGACCTCAGTATTTACTGTAAGAAAGCAATAAGAATGTGGCTAACACAAATTCATCTTTACAATAGTGATGTTTCTTCCTTCAGACATAACATTCATTTAATATTTATCCCAACATGGAGTCTATTTACTATTCTCTTTGCTTCCACATCTACCTGTTTCACAAATTTATCAACTGAGGTTTAATGTCATCTTTCACAGATGACAAGGAGAAGAAAGAAACAAGCAAACAAAAAAGTCCCCATAGTATGAAGACACGGAATAAATTTCCTCTTCTGTTTATACTATGGTAAAAGAGATTTATAAAAACACTGATGTAAAAAGAAACCAAAACTGGTATCCCATAGAAAAGCACAATTCCAAGGCAATATCCCTATATAAGAACAATGAGGAATGGCTTAAGGAAGCATTATCAAACCAAAACCATTCAATCAATCCTTTTCTCCCTCAAATGCTGCATAAAACCACAAGGAAATAAACATAAGAGAAAATAAGTTAATTCTTAGAGGTGAGCAAAAATCTGGTTTACCACATATAATAAAGTTATTTTTAAAATATATTTGAGTAAAACTATAAAAAGACATCTAAATTAATGCCAAAACCACTTGAAGCAATTCCTTTTCTGAATGACACTTGTTTAATGTAATTAGGACTAGAGGCCTATGCATCATCTTATGTATCACAATCATTTTACCCAACAGAGGCTAAGCAGAATTATAATTGGATATATGGTTTTCCTGCAGCATTTTTCCTTTCTCAAAAGCAAACAAAACCTTTACTTACTGTCTTTTAGCGTTGCCATATTCCTGACTTGGCCCCTGAAAAGGAATGCAGGAGAAATTAGGATAATTCACTTGCTCTCCAGCAAAACAACACCTGCCAAGGGCAAGTCCCTTTCAGAGTGATGAAAATTCAAGATTTGCTGTTTCTTAAAAAACATCTGTGGTGGAGACAAGCCACTCTGACCTATGGCTTGTATGCACACCTTCATCCTTCCCTCATCTGTACAACTTCACAGATTCAATTAGGTTGGAAAAGACGTCTGAGATCATCAAGCCCAACCTATGACCGAACACCACCTTATCAATGAACCCACAGCACTGAGTGCCACATCCAGTCTTTCTTCAGACATCTCCAGGGTCGGTGACTCCACCACCTCCCTGGGCAGCCAATTCCAATGTCTAATCACGCTTTCTGTGAAGAAATTGCTCCTAATGTGCAACCTACACCTGTGTCCTGTCGCTGGGTGCCTGGCAGAAGAGGCCAACTCCCACCTCGGTGCACCCTCCTGTCAGGGAGGTGTAGAGTGATAAGGTCACCCCCGAGCCTCCTTTTCTCCAGGCTGAGCTTTCCCAGCCGCTCTTCAGAGGACTTGGGCTCCAAACCCTTGCCCAGCTCCATTGCCCCTCTCCGGTCTCGCTCCAGCACCTCAATGTCCCTCCTGAACCGAGGGGCCCCGAACTGGACACAGCACTCGAGGTAGTGCCTCAGCAGTGCCGAGTACAGAGAGAGATTTAATGCATTATCCACCGCCTTGGGCAACGGCATGGAGCAAATGAGGACATCAGAAGGGCAAATTAGAAACAAAAAAGTAATAATTAAAAAAAAAGCTTCATATAATGCAACTAGTTTCTAAAAACCATTAAAACGAAGCGGAGGAGGCCGCACCATTTCCTGTCCAGAGCAGGGTCTCCTGCCATGTACAGACCTGTCCTTTAACCCTTGCCTGTCCCATTCACCCACCCCGGCCGAGCGCTCCCGCCCAGGACCGACGGTCCCTCTATCCCTGCGGGTCCCCGCTGCCCTCATCTCCCGCTGCCCGCTCCGCCACCACCCCTCGGAGCCCACAGCCCCTCACGGGCCGCCCGGGGCCGCGACCCCGCTGCCCGCAGGCGCCGCACGGCCGAAGGGAACGATCCTCCCGCACCCCGCAGAGCCGCCCCGGCCATCGGGACGCGTCCCCCCATCCCCACAGCGCCCGTCCCAGCCCGTGCCGGTACCATTGCGGCTGGACCAGCGCGACCGCGGCGCCCCGGGCGAACATGGCGGCGCCTCCACCACAGCCCCGCTGAAGGTCAGCGCGCCCGCACCGCGCCTGCGCCGCCCCGCCGGGATCCGCTTCCAGGGCGCGCCGCCATTTCCGGAGGGGGCGGGATCGGGGCCGGCACCGGGTCGGGAGCGGGAGCGGGACGGAACCGGACCGGCGTCATGGGGAAGTCGGATTTCCTCAGCCCCAAGGCGATCGCCAACCGCATCAAGTCCAAGGGGCTGCAGAAGCTGCGCTGGTACTGCCAGATGTGCCAGAAGCAGTGCCGCGATGAGGTAACTGGGGGTGCGCTGGGGGGGTCCCCGGGGCTTCGGGCGGCTCTGATCTCCGTGTAAGGACCCCCCAGTCCCACTCAGGGGGGCGGCTCTCCCGGGGATGCACAGAGGGGTCGGGATCCTCTGGCCCTTGTGGCAGATCCGAGCTCATGGGATCACAGGATGATTTGGGTTGGAAGGAACCTTAAAGATCATCCACTTCCGACTCCCTGCCGTGGACAGGGACACTTTTCACTGTCCCAGGTTGCTCCAAGCCTCATCCAGCCCGGCCTTGGACACTTCCAGGGATGGGGCAGCCACAGCTTCTCTGGGCAATCTGTGCCAAGGCCTCAGCACCCGCACAGGGAAGAATTTCCTCCCAATCTCTAATCTAACCCTGCCTTCTGTCAGTTTAAAGCCAATGTCCCTTGTCGTATCAATCTCCCTTGCGGGTGTCCCCAGCTATTGAGGGGGACACTCTGGGGGGCTGGAGTCGCCCTTGTAGGAGTTCCTGATCCTCTCGTGGGGGCTGCAATTCCCTCGGGGAGTATGGGGTTTCATATCTTTTGCGTGGGTTCCCCTTGTGGGGGGTTCAGGGCTGGCTCAGGTTCCCTTTGGGAACATCACCAGTCACCTTGTGGGGACTGATCCCATCTGTGGGGTACAATCCTTCTAGGAGCATCCTGGTCTCCCTTTCCAGGAGCATGGGAAGTTCTGATGGTCTTTAGGGGGTGTCCCCAGTTCCTCTTGTATGGATCTCGGTCCCCTTGGGGGCAGATAGGTGGGACATGGAGGGTTCTGTCTTGCTGTGGGTGGAGTGATCCTATTGGGATAGGTGTTCCCCCATAGGAGAAATCCTTACCCACTTTGGAGAAAGCGTGTTGGCCGTGATCCATCTTTGAGGATGTTATTTTAGTTTTCTTTTCTCCATGGATAACTTCTGTGCTGTGCCTTAGGGAAGTGTCCTTTGGATGTTTAATTCTATCATTCTTCAGCTGTGCCTCTCTCCCTTTTATCCAAGAATCTCAAATCCTATTCTCTTCCCAGTGACTACAAGCAAAAAAAGGTCACGGATTTACAACTACATCTTTTTGTAAGCAGGGGGGAGGTCTCCCATGGCATAAATTTTACTGTAGATGTAATCACATTGTGCTGAAAGATCATTATGTTAGAGAAAAAAAAAAGAATGGAGCCAAATGTCTTATGTCATTCCACAGGGAATGAAGAGGACTGCTGGAATGTCCCACCTCACCACCCTTCTCACATTATCTGGAGGTTCTAGGCCTTGAGAGAAGTTTTGATTTTGGCTTGCCTAGTCAGGAGCAACCACCCCATACTAGGCTAAGGCTAAGGTGTTTTCTGTGAAGCCTCCAAGAAATTTCACTCATAAACCATTGTTTTTAATACTGTTTTCATCTGTGAGTGTTGCAAATTGAGACAAAGACAAGAAAATTATTTATTTTTGCTTTATAGAATGGCTTCAAGTGTCACTGCATGTCTGAGTCCCACCAGAGGCAGTTGCTGCTGGCTTCTGAAAATCCTCAGCAATTCATGGATTACTTCTCTGAGTAAGTTTTCTGTATATTCTTACCCAGATCTTCCTTCTTGTGTCAGGTCTGCACAGCGACACACATAAGGCCCAATAATGTCCCATTGAAGACACTTTATTGTGACACATTTTAGTGTCAGCTCTTTCTGTAATTGAAAATTTAGCCAATGCCACTTTTAAACTTAGGTAAGAGATTTCAGGGAACCATGATTTTAGTCAAATTTGAGTTTTGTCTCGTGTCTGAACCCTGTTTAAAGTTTCTCTGTGTTACAAATACGTCACCGTTTTGCCCCAGTTGAGTGAGTGCCACACACACACGAGCTAAAAGAGCCATAACAGAGGGAGAACGAGTCAGGGGAGGGAACGACATCCCCCAGCTTCTCCCAGGCCTTTGTCCAGCTGGTCTGCATGACAGCTGGGATGACTGGAGCTGTCCTCAGCACAAGGCTGAAATGAGGCTTTATGCTCCAGCCCTGGAATTCGCAGGGAGATGAGTGATCCATGTGCCCCATCCACCTTCTCTGCCCTTTGTCCTGCCCTGTGCTCTGCCAGTCAGCCTGAGAAGACACCTCGTAATGAAACACCAGCAATTAGTGGGAAGTGTTGAGATTCCTTTGCTCCATTTTATCCCTTTGAGTGGCTGTTACCCTCTTGGAGATTTAAGGTGTGTGCATGTACCATATTGTATTTCATCCTGCAGTTAATGCTGCTCTACTGGAAAAGGGAAGTGTGTCTGAGTTTCATCATGCTCAGCTCAAAAGAATAATCAGGTTTACACTGCAGATGTTTAATTGTTAATGACAACAGAAATTGCGTCCAAGTTGTTAAAGTTTTACTAAAATCACTTTTCTTTGTTCCCCAAGGGAATTCAGAAATGATTTCCTGGAATTGCTCAGGAGGCGATTTGGTAAATATTTTGCTCTTTGTTTGTTTTTAATGTCTTTTATTGGTTCAGTGCAAGACACGTAATAATAATAGTAATAGTAATAATAACAACAACAACAATAATAATAATTCTGTGTTTTAGGAACAAAGAGAGTCCACAATAATATAGTGTACAATGAATACATCAGCCATCGGGAACACATCCACATGAATGCCACACAGTGGGAGACACTGACTGATTTTACAAAATGGCTGGGGAGAGAAGGTGAGTGTGGCTGCTCGGGATTGGGAAGTCTTAAAATTATTGGGTAATTGAATTCCTGGTCAATATTTATGTTAGTTCTTTTTACTTTTTCTTTCTTCCCCTCCTCTCCTGTATATACATTAGAAGATTTCCAGACATATTTCTGTGTTGACCATTAGGAATTTGCTTATGAAAAATGTCAGCAGTCTGGGATAAGTGCATAGGTTGTGAGCCTTTCCTTGTTTCATCTGCTGGTCTGTATTTACTGGATGCATCGCTAAATTTTAAATCAACTTCCAGCAGTTGCCATTTAAAAATTAAAAACCAGAACATCCCTTATGACTACAGAATCTTTCCATATTTGAGGTGACAAGAATGAGCAGTCATTGTCATTCCTGGCCTAGTGTGCAGTTCTGTGTTCAGAGGGAGGAAGAGGGATTAAATGGCACTGGTGTGACAGAAAGTTTACTTTGGCTTTGGGTGCCCCTGTTCTGCAGGATACATCCAGCAGTCACAGAGTGTTTGGAAAGTCACTCTTGCCAGAGTCAGTAACAATGGCACAGCACTGGAATATTTCCTTCACTGGGATGCTGTGGGTGTGTATTGTTGATCCATGTTAGATTTCTGTCTTCTTCCTTGTTAAAACAGTGGGAAGGAAACATTTTCTTCAATAAGGAAAGTATTGTAAAACACTTCATCCACTTTATGACACGCTCTGGCCTATGTCCAAACAGATCTGGCTGAGGGCAGAAACACACTGTACAGATAATTCAAAGTCAATTTAACAGCCCAGTAAGGGCTACCTTGTCTCTGATAAAGTATCTGCATTGTTACAGCGAACATGGACTGAAAATGATCTTGATAGTATTGGTGTCAACCTTA
The DNA here is from genome assembly GCA_013400735.1 of Pomatostomus ruficeps. Taxonomy (NCBI): domain Eukaryota; kingdom Metazoa; phylum Chordata; class Aves; order Passeriformes; family Timaliidae; genus Pomatostomus; species Pomatostomus ruficeps. Next base: position 246,770 of record VYZT01049953.1, on the reverse strand, counting down.
CTTTGTCTTGCCTTGGCTTTTTAGGTCTTTGCAAAGTGGATGAGACTCCAAAAGGCTGGTACATTCAGTACATCGACAGGGACCCAGAAACCATTCGCAGGCAGCAAGAACAAGAGAGGAAGAAGAAACAGGACCTTGATGATGAAGAAAAAACTGCTAAATTCATTGAACAACAAGTTAGAAGAGGTTTGGAGGGGAAAGAACTGGTGAGGAAAATTGCACTGTGTGTGAACCTTCAGCTCAGAGCTCCTCATGGTTAAGTCAATGGGGAATGTGATGCTGCTGAAATTCTTGCACTGACATTTCCTTTGCTTTCTAACCTGGAGTTACTTTGTACCCAGCTTGCATTAGTACTAAGGAAGTTATAATTACGGCTCTTCAAGTGATTAGTGGTTTAAAAATCATTCCTGAGTTTAGGGAGAGTAAACAATCCAGTAACCTGCATGCCATGTCATCATTGTGGTATTTCACAACTTCTAGGGCTGCAGATAACAAGTGCCTTGTACACTGGGGAGGCTGAGATAAATAACCAGGGGGATCTGGCATGATCAAATCCACACAGTGAAAAGTTCTGTTTTGATGGTGCTGGTGTGGTTATTTGGGATGTGTTTGTTTGGCATTGATCCATGACCCCCATACATGTTGTTGCCTGGGGCTGGAACCTCCCATTTGATCCTGGGTATTGATAGGTACATTTCAATGCTGGTGTAAACAATTACCTGCTTCTTAATTTAAAACTAATTGAAATTTAAATGGTCTGAGCCTTCGGTGCTAAAAAATTGGAAAGATACCAGAATTTCCTTCTTTGAGTTATCAATCTGTCCAGAAACCAGTCAGCTCATGCTGGTTCACATAGAGAAAACTGCTGCAGCAAGGCCACTTGCCTTTTGTGCTGGCATTGAGCAAGTTTAGGCAGCATCTCTGTACAGAGTGTTAATTGGAGAATTTTGCACAGGAGTCTGTAATGAGCTGATATTTTCAATTTTAATCTTTCACAAATCAAGCCAGGTTGAATATTACAGTTACTGGTAATAATCTCGCAGTAGTCTGTGAAACTGAGCTAATCAGTGATGACCAAAAATGATATCTTGACTCAGTTTTCTGTTTGATTCTCTAAATGTGTTCTGTGTTTTTTGGCAGGAAATGCCAGTCTATACTGAACTGAACAGAGAAAATGAAGAAGAAAAAGGTAACCAGATTTTGATGGGTGCAATTTTCTAGAACCTACTGGAGCTGATTTTGTGATTCAAATGGAATGATCATTGAAGCCTGTTTGGTGCTCCATAAAGTGCTTTGAGATCAGTTATAAAGGGCACTGGAATATGGAAATGCAGACTATTCTGTCTTACAAAGTTTAATTTACTTTAAAAGCTAAACCAAAATATACATTAGTAAATCTTTTCAAATTTATGACTTTTTCTATTTGCAGATTTTAAAAATTGTTAACATCCTTCAATGCAGTTATTGTTAAAGATAGAAATAGAGTAATGTCTCTTTATTTTTTAGTTACATTTAATTTAAACAAAGGAGCAAGTACGTCAGTCACAGCATCTTCTAAAACAAGGTGAGAAAAAAATTTAAAGCCAACCCTTACTGTTATAAAGCACTTCCATGCGAATGATATTTGTATGAACACGAAGATGTGTCCTGTCCTGAAACACTTGGAGTCTAGTTTCTCATCCTCTCTTGTTATTCAGAAGGTGCTACTAGGTGATTTCATGGTTCTTTTGTGTTTAAAATGAATGAGTGAGTGTATCTTAAACGTGTGCTGTGAGGAGCCTTCTTGAATTCACTGTGTGTCGTGGCAGATGCCCCTAAAGTTACAGGTTCCTCCCTGGAGGGTGGGAGAGGGATCCAGCCAAAGCATTTGCAGTGGTGCCATCTCATCCCAGCTGCCTTCTGTGAGTGGATATTCATGACTTGTTAATTTTGGTTCCTAAAAGGTTTGATTGCCTTGTCTAATTGGAGACAATATTTTCTCTGGTCATCGTTTAAGCAGCTAAATTTACCTGAAATAAATCTTTCTAGAGCTCTGGAATTTAATTGTCATCATTTAACCACAAGCAATGCGGGACAAAAGGGATCAATAATGCAAATAATACCGACTTACAGCAGTCTGTGGAACTGTTTGATGAGCAGTACATCTTCTCATGCGAGGCAATATTGTAATTAAATGTATTACAGGTAAAAAGAAAGCTTTGCCCTCATCACACTCAGCTCTTAGATAAGGTATCTGATTGGATACAAGCCAGGCAGAAAATGAGACAGTAAAGCAGCTCTTTGCAATAATAGAGACAGATTTCAGGCTTTGGGGAAAACTTGTAAATTATCCCTAAGCATTGAGTTGTGCTTAAGATGAATCTGAAACTTAATTCAGCCTCTTGCTGGGATAGTTTCAGTGAGGAATACTTCAGGTCCTTGCTAAAATTTGTCCAAATGTGAAATCATATATCCAGTAGTCTAATTTCTTCACAGCATATGAGAAATACTTGTATGCAGACATTGAAATGGTAGTGTAGAAGCAAAATTAGGATAATTAATGGAAAAGTAATTGGACAGTGGTTTATCTCTCTCTGGTGATAGAGGCATCACTTCAGAGTCATGTAGGGAAGCTGCTTTTCCTGTGTCAGTGCCCAGGTGTGTTCTGCAGCTGTTCCTGAGGAGCAGTGGAGTTCAGCCTGGTGTCCAGTTCCCCAGCACAGCTTGCAGAAGGAGTCCCCTGCTTCCCACCTTCCATGCTCACAGCACAAGCTGCAGAAACCTGGCACTTGTATTTCCTGAGTCCTCCCGGGACCAGGAGCTCATAGGTAGGGGGTAGTGGAGTTCTGAAGGCATTGGGGTGAGCGAGTTGGTACAGAGGTGGAGGTGATTTGTGCATGCAGCAAATGAAATGTCTCCATGGTTTACGCCAGGCACTAATGCTTGGCTGTCTTGATGCTTCCCAGGATTGCATTTGGCTCTTTCATGGCTGGTCCACACCAGTAGCTGTCACCTGTGGCTGTAGCCAGACCCCTTCTGCTTTTGCTGTTATTAAACAGCTCTCAGTAGATAGAAGATCATCATGTACTTTTCCAAAGTACATGAGCTTACACAATGTGCTGCTGAATTTTGTGGGTTTTCAAACATGGTTTTCAAGCTAAACCAATCCCCTCTGGTATCAGATTCTTTCTTGAGTCCTCCATATTGTTCACACACCTGAACAGTGCTGGTGGTCTCTGGCTCTTCATCCCATAAATATGTTAAAAAAGATTTGGTTTAGTATTTACACCCAGGAATCCCTTGGTAACTTCACAGCTAGATATGTTTGCCTTCTTAAATACAGGCACTGCACTTGTTATGTTTTAATTGTATATTACCCTTTATGGGATGTTATTGCAAATACTTAGTATTGGATTTATGATTTAATGTGCTATTTCTTCTCAAAGTCTGCTATGATTATCCAGACTTCTTCTGAAATACAATTTTTCTCTCACAGTTGCTTCTATTGCAATTCCTGTCTCTTCATTCCCTGTATCTTCCCTGTGGGAGTATATCCAACATCCTCACCCCAGGCAGAACATGCAATTTGTCCTAAGAGCATATTAATAATTGTGTCACTGTTCACCTCAGAGCAGCTGCCTTCATTTTTTGGGTTGAAACAATACCTAATTTTTTTTCTCACTTTACCTAGATGTTTCCTTGTCCCTGAAATGCAACTTTTTGTGCTGATTGCTCTTCTCTTTCACAATTCTTAGGCTATTTGCCTGTTTTGAATATGGTTGTGAAGGTGGCATTTGTTTGCTGGGTGTGGAGCTCTTTTCTCCAGATTCCCAGGTGTTTTCTCCCATTGCCACATAGGCTCAATATCTCTGGAATGAATTCGAGATATCTGCCATATCTGAGAGTTCCTCCATCCAGGTGGCTTCTCTAAAGCCCTAAGTTTGTCCTTTCAGATTTGAAAACTTTATTTGCAGATCAGCGTTTGTCTTCTTCATTGAACTCAAGTCCTTGATCAGCTCTTTGCTTGTGCAGTGGTGAACTGATCGTTGGGTTGTGTCCATTCTGCTGGACTGTCAGCAGTGACCCTCAGTGGGCACGGAGTTGGCACCCCAGGAGATCAGTTCTAGAGGGGGAGGTGGGCAGGGTCTGGCACAACTGAAATTAAGCAGACCAGCAGGACTTTTTGCACAGCCAGTTCTTCAAATGCATCGTGGATGAGGAAAAAAATGTAAGATCTACTGTGAAAACAGCATCTTACTCTTCCTGCAGTGTCCTTGGACAGAATCCACTGAAGATGGTGGAGGGGACAGTTAAAAGGAAAGAATCAGCTCATAGCTCTGGTCAGCCCAAAGAGAAAAAGAAGAAATCTGCACTGGATGAGATCATGGAGGTAATAATCGTGCAGGATCTGTGTCTGTGGGCCCCTGTGCCTGTGACAATGTCCACTTCAGCAGGGTCCCTTTGGAGTGACCTCAGACCTTCGGTTCATATGGAATTCCAACCTCCACATCTTACCAGACAAAATAATTTCATTTCCCCATAAAACTGGTTTTAGTTCCTTATAAAACTGGCTGCTCAACTCTGCCCATTCCCCAGATGACTGAGGTGTTGGAGGTAAAGGCATACAGATTTTGCAAGAGAAGAAAATGCCTAGAAACACTTGCCGAAAAGAAATACAAATCACCATCATTTTATCATGAGTTCCTGGATTCATCAAATTGATTTTTATGAGGCAAGCACACACTGACTTACCCTTATTTGGGATTTTGGGATTTTTTTTTTGTTCCCCACATGTCATAGGGCTGGAGAATTGGTTCAGCTTTTCAAAGGCATGGGAAAGCTGCAGTGGAAGAAGGAAGTAAATGGTGATTATTTTTTGTTGTTCTGTAGCTTGAAGAGGAGAAGAAAAGAACATCCCGAAGAGACTACTGGTTACAGCCTGTAAGTGACTTTAAATTCTTCTTCTTCTTTTTCTTCTCATTATTATTATTATTATTATTACTATTATTATACCAAATACAACCAATACTGCATTTCTAAAGCCACCATTGATTTGTTTAAAGATTCAAAAGTAAAACAAACTAAATTTACTCTTATTTTCCTTTTCCTGCTCTTGTCCCATTGTGGGCTGTCACACCAGATCCTGAATTCAAATGTAACTCTGTTTGTCAAAGAAGCCCAAAAAAGTCTTGAGAGATGCTACTCTGAGCCCATAATTTGACAATATACACAAATTCCTGAAAGCCACATCTTTACTATTGTTGCTTCCTGTACTGTGCTGTACTGATAATTTAGATTGTGGAGTTGTTTGCATATTTTGGCACTTTATTTTATTTTTTCTCTCATTTCAAATCTCCCAGGAAATCATTGTAAAAATTGTAACAAAAAAGCTTGGAGAGAAGTACCACAAGAAGAAGGCAGTTGTTAAGGTAAGGTGGGCCATGGGGAACATGTGGCATTGGTTTGGCTTGTCTGGAATTAGGTGATTTCTGAAGATCTGTTTCATTGTGCAGGTTGTTCCGCCTTAAGACAACACTGCTGGGGGCTGAAATGTCACCTCACCTGTATTGGGACTTACTCTGGGCAGGGAGCGAATCTCTGAATTGGCTTCATGTCATTTATTCAGTGATCCTTTCTTAAGCATGGTTTTGGCCTGGGTAGTTTGTCCTTAGTGACACATCCATCTTGGAGAACAGTCCCTGTGTCCGTGGGATGTGACCAAGAGCAGTGCAGTTGGATTTTAATCCAAGACTGGTCAGTTCTGCACTGATATTTAAGCTGCAGGATCTCATTTGCACAGAAAATCTCCAGGCTGAGCCCTTGCCTTTTTGCTGCTTTTGAAAACATACAATTGCAGAGTCACAATGCCAAGGTTTGTTAACTTTGAAAGGTAAATTTAGAGAAGAATGCTTGATTTTCCTGATTGGTCTCTGACTTTCAAAACAGGAAGTGATTGACAAATACACAGCAGTTGTGAAGGTGATTGACTCTGGGGACAAACTGAAGCTTGACCAGACACATCTAGAAACTGTAATACCAGCACCAGGTACAGCTGTTTTCTTCTGTTTTCAGCTTCTGCCACTGCAAAACCTCTATTTCAGTTCTTGTAAACTGTAATTAATCTACTTGAAAGTACCATAACCTCTCCTGAGAGGACAGGCTGAGAGAGTTGGGGTTGTTCAGCCTGGAAAAGGGAAGGTGCTGTGAAGCCCTTAGAGCACCTTCCAGTACTTAGAGGAGGTTTACAAGAAAGATGGGGACAAACTTTTTAGCAGAAGTTTAGAATTTCTTGTGTAACTCTTTTCCTATTTTTATTTCAGGCAAGAAGGTGATGGTGTTAAATGGTGGGTACAGGGGCAATGAAGGCATCTTGGAATCCATCAATGAGAAGAGGTTCTCAGTGACAATAACCATCGACTCTGTGAGTATCAGACTCTGCAAGCTCTTGTTTGCAGAGAGCTTTCCATCTGTACGTGGAGAGCTTTCACAAGGAACAATGTTATCCTTAATCCTGCCTTCCAGGTGGCATTTGTGGTGTGCAAAGTTCTGTGGATGTCCCCCACCTATTCCCAGCCAGTAGGAAAACAGCCACATATTCCCACATATATCACAGACTCATTCTTTGCTGTTTGCAGAGAATCTTCAGAAAGATGCTAGGGTGCTGAATTTAACAAGTTTTGAACTTGAAAGAGACTTGGAAAATATTTTGTGTGTTTATTTTGAATATGGCTGTTGTTGTAGTGTTTTGTAAAAGATGTGAAATATGCAAGAATGTGAATTTTCTGCTGCCTTTTCCAGACTTAGTATGGGGCTTTGTGTGTTTATTTGTTTTCTTGTTTATGGTCAAAAATTATGGATAACAATCAGTCCATGCCATCATGTCTGTGTGGCTCTTTTTTTGTTCCGCTCTGCAAAACCAATCTTTAAACTCATTGATGAAGCAGAGAGGATATTTGCTCAAAGTCAAACTTCGTAAACACAGCTTGCAAGAGGGAGACACTGTTAGACCCCATTCAAAGAAAGGCTGCAGAAGTTCAGCCCAGATTGGATTCTGGAGGATTTGGGAAGAGGCTGTGCAGACACCCTGATGACAGGAGGAGCTTTGGTACTGAAAGCATCCTGAAAGCGAAAGGATTTCTGGGATGGTGTTGAGGCCCTGTCACATTCTCTGGTCAGGCTGAAAACAATGAAACAGGAAACTCTGTGTCATGGATAAATCCCCTTTAGCTCTCCTATTATAAACTCCCTGTTGGGAATTCAAGAAACAAACAATTTTATGTTGTGATCTTATTTTTTTTTCTCTGTCATCTCCAGGGACCTTTAAAAGGACGCCGAGTTGAAGATATCCAGTATGAAGATGTTTCCAAACTCGCCTGAGGTGCTAATCATGGATCAGAGAAGTTTTTGGTTCTCAAAACTTTCTTTCTGATGTCTTTCAGGCAGACACAATACTCTACCATGTCAGGGTTTTAATTGTGTGTATATGTGTTTATAATGTATATAGACATTACCAAGAGCAAACTTGATTTATTTAAAGATAGCTATTGATTTGTTACATGAAATGTTTATGGAAATATCAGTGGAAATTTTTCATCTGATTTTATATCAAAATTATAATATTTGCTTCAATTTCCTTTTGTAAAATGTAGCAGAGAGCTGCAAACTGGAGTATGGGGGCAGCTCCTGAAGAGAGAATTCCCTACAGGCAGGCAATGTATGTTGGAGCCAGTGGAGTTTAAACAACACTCTCCTCAGTCCACAGCCAGAATGGAGTTATGGCTGCAGGAACAAGGGAGGGGATTAAGGGAATAGCAGGAAGATGCGAGGGATTATTTCCTGAATGCTGTAAGAATGCTCTGCTTTATTAAGTGCTGTCACCAATTTCTTTTTGATCAGCACATCAGTGGTAGTAGAATGCAAGTCATCGCTCCTCCAGCAGGTTTGTCAGGGCTCCTGATAATACTGATACTGAATTTATCTTTGTATGGACTCTGTATGGAGCTGCTCCATGGGTGTTACTGGTGGAATGTGCTGGGATGCCAGCTAAAGCATGTGCAGATATGGTTTGGGGGTTGCTCTTCTGGTTTTCCAAAGCCTTTCCCTTTCTTCCACTGCTGCTCTGCTACATGAGTAACATTACTTGTGCTAAATGATGTAGCATTACTTGGTTTATTTTTTTAAAAGTGTCACATTTTGTACAATGTTTAATTTCTAAGGCACTTCAGGAATAAACAGAAACTTTTCTTAGGCCAGTGTGTTTCTTACCAACCTTTCCAACGTGTGAGGCAGCTGTTGATTTAAATCCACCAAAGAGCACAGTGCAGTGCTGGCTTGGTGAACCACTTTATTTGGGTAAAAAAAATATGCAGGCTGTCCTGGGCAAAACAAAACCCATCACCTGAAGGTTGTGTGTCTGGAACCTTTTCCCTTTCCTTGCCTCAAAAGATCTCGTTGATTTGTGGTTTCCAGGGGAAACCCGCACAAACCTGGAAGTCTGCAGAGGTTTAATGAAACAGCTGCTGTCTGAGGTAGCCTGGAACAACCTCACACAGGACATCAGGGGTCTTTTCAGGGTTCCCAAGCATAAAGAGTGGAGAGTTATGAGTACTGGAGGCAGAAAACACTTGTCTGTAAATTTAGGCTCATTGTGTACCCCAGGCTGTGTAGATAGCTCTGCCCTTTCTCAGAGAACTGAGGGAGCGGTACTGAGGGGGAGGGGGTTTTTAGGAGGGTAATGATGCAAGTGACAGACCAGAACAGCTTTTGTAGCACTGAAAATAACTACACTTGACATTGTGGAACCTGACAAATTAGAGTGAATATAGTAGACACATTATAAGTTGTATAGAGAAGACTAGAGAATAACTTACTGGGAACCACTGAAGACTTACATTTAGGGATTTAAAAACATGCTTAGTAGGTTTTTCCTCCCCCAGACAGAGCCTGGTTGAACTGGGGAAGTGGCTGCTGCAGCATGTTGTGGAGGCCAGAGCTGATGGGTGAGTTCAAAGAAGCAATAAATGGTTTGTAGGAAGTCACTGACACTTCGGAGAGTAACTTTGAAGAGATATTTCAAAACCACATTGCTCCTCTCACTCCTGACCCAGCTGCAAGAAAGATCCTGTACCAGCTTTCAGTGCCTAAGTGAAGGAAACCAAAGTTGAGAAGGGCAAGGAGCCTACTTGAGTTCCTTTTCTAGATTAGGGCTGCTGAAAAGGATATGGCCAATGTTTTTTTCTAAGGTGTTCCAAAAGCAGAGTCTTAAATCCTGCTCTCTGTACACACACAGCTATATTTGTTTCACTACTGATCTCATTCATCGCTGAATGCTCTTGAAGAAAAGGGATCTTTTGGGAGCTAAGCCCCCTGGAAGGGAAACTTCTGGTACTGGTGATTATTTCTGTATTGTCCAAATGTTTCCTGCTTTCCTGGATTGGTATCTGTGTGAAGTCCATTCTGATGATGAAATTTTCACCAAAATTAGGCTGGCTGAGACTCATCTAATTTGGCCAATATGGCAGCATCAATTGTTTCAAGGATCCTTCTCACCACTGGTTAATCCACCTTTAAATACTGCAGACTGCTCATGATACCCATTCCAGACCCATGTTCCTTTTCTGTTAAATTTCCTTTACTTACTGCACATCCTTCTTTTTGCCCAGTCCAACATTGTATGAACTTCTATATTCCCAGCAGTCTGGAAACAGGAAGGTGTAAGTATTAAATATATATTAAATATAATTTTGTGTGTTACCCACACTGCAGGAGCCACAACACTGTTGCACCTCTACTGTGAAATGGATATTAGAAAATAGTTGAAATTTTTAATGGAGTTTACAGCCCATTAAATCACACACAGCAAGGGGAAGACACCTCCTCCAACCCAGCATGTCACTTTATTACAGATTTCATTTCTCAGCAGAAAAGGGAGTTTACATTGCTTTGAAACACTGATAAAACAAAGCAAACAGTGGCAGGGTTGTCTCCTGGTGTGACAGGCTGACAGCTGCTGCTCAGAGGAGTTTTTGGGCATGAAGGAGCAGATGGGAATTTTTTGTACTAAACTGGAGCATTCAGGGTTTCTTCATGAAGCTGTAGAGGTGGGGGACCAGGTAATCCTTGTAGTGGCCGTCTATGAAGCCTTTGCCGCTGTTGTGCACGAACCAGCACAGCACGTCCGTCCCCTGCACCCGGTCTGTCCTGTAGTCCTTCTGCACACCCCTGCAGGGACAGGACACCCAAGGGAGGGTGACAATGTGTCACAAGGAGACATTGGGCATCCCACTCAGTATTGCTCCTGCTCTGCCAAAGCACGGACATGTGTCTTCCGCCCTCAGGAAGTGGAAATTACCACAAAATACAATTAATTTTACAGTTCTGTGCCCTCAGGGGCCTTTCTGTGGGGGTTCCAGGCACTTTTCGGACCTGTCCAAAGTCAGGTGCTGGGCAGATCTGGGGACAGAACTAATTTAGAAAAAGAGCAATGAAGCACATGATTCCTACCTGGTAACCGTGAACTTGTTGCCCTTCACTTCCATGATGGCTTGTGGTTTCTCTGGAGCTTGCCCAGGTGTTTGGTGGTGGATTGACACTTCTGGTTCAGACACAAACTGACCTGGTCAGGGAGAGGATTAAAGCTGTTTGTGTGTCCGGACCTTTGAAGATGCATTTCAGCTGCTGCCAGGCACTTTTGGAAAATCAAACTCACTCCAGCAGGCAAACAAATCCTGTGTGGATCTCAGGATACTGTATCTCTCACTAATTGGGAAAACAACCTCTGCTCCTCAAAAGGAGCCTGGGTGAGTCTGAGGCTCAGGAGGCTGATTTTCCATATGAACTGAAGCCTTGCTTTTGTTTTATACCACTGCCAGAAAGGGCTGTCAGTCAGGGAAGAGCTGGTTACAGATGTTTGCACAGAAATCTTCTAAGAAAGGCTTGAGGGGTTTGTTTTGGTCTTTTTGTTTTCAACCTGCAGCAGTTTAGCCAGGCAGGGAAAGCCCCATCTCAGTGTCACAAAGTCTAGTCAGGTCTGTTTTGAAAAAAAAAAAAAACCCTTCCCAGCTGGAACAGGGAATAATCTCCTGTTCCCTGATGTTCCATAATGTCCTTGGGGCTTCCAGGACATTACAGGAGTTTCCCTATTCTCTTTTTCACTAATTTCTACACCTTTTCCTTCAGGATACAGACACCAAGAAATTAACAGCACGAAGATGTGCCGGGAGAGGTTTAGGCTGGATATTAGGAAAAGGTTCTTCACCCGGGGGGTGGTTGGACACTGGAACAGGCTCCCCAGGGAAGTGATCACAGTAGCAAACCAGAGTTAAGGAGCATTTGGAAAATGCTGTCAGGCACATGGTGGGATTCTTGGGAGTGTCCTTTGCAGGAGCTGGACTCGTTGTGGGTCCCTTCCAACTCAGGATATTTTATAAGTTTATGATTCTATAAAATTAATTCAAAGATCCCTTCCTAGTGTCCCACCATTCCCACTGCCCGGCCCCCAGCCCTTACCTATCAACCCATGGGCTGCAGGAGAGAACTGGTTTTCAGGAGGAATGTAGATTCCCAGGAAATCAACATTCACTGGGTGTTTCTTCCACACGCGGTGCAGCAAAACCATGAAGGACATCTCCTCCCCCACGGCGATGGTGACATTGCTTTCTCTCTTCACAGATATGAGGAGCCTGGCAGAGAGGGACCAAAGGGCAGGGTCAGTTCACCTGCCCACACAAAAGCTCTCAACCCCTTGAGATGCTCATGGGCATCCACAACAATCCCACAGGGATGGCAGATATGTCAGAGGATCCATTAAAACCCCTGAGCCTTGGGAATGGTACCCAGAGGTCTGGCAGGACAGTGCCTAACAAACAGACACTTCATCTCCATGTTGAGGCAACCAAATTTCTACTACAAATTTAAGCTCTTCCTACAGTGAATGGAGATTTTTGATGTGGTCTTGTTGCCTAAACAGTGCTGTAGGGTGGCTAATAGCTGTTAATCTGCAGGGGAAGCTCTCCTGGATGTTGTCATGGCATGGCAGGAACCCTGAGGGTATCTCAAACAGCACTAGGGGGGAGCAGGTAAAAAACGATCAACTCACTGTTTCCGAATGATGTGGCCCGTGTCAGCCCAGGTCAGCGTGATGCTGTATGAGCCATCTTTCAGCGTTATTGTCTCTGTGGTGATCTCCACTTTCAGGCCTTTCTTTTGGAAATAAAACCCAATTTTGCCAAAGTATGTGTTGAGTTTCTTATTCTCTGCTTTCTTGGCCCCAACGAGCTGCCCATTGACCACAACTCCTGTGAAGAGCAGAGAAGGAAATGTTGCCTGAATCTTGGAGCACTGCCTGGAGACTTGGAGTTCTCATCTCAGCCATGGGATCAACAGAGACAGGAGCCCCTCTGACCTCCTGTTGTTCTCATTTTGCCAGCCAAGAGAAGAGAATAATTTATTAAATTGCCTCCTGATACGACTGTTCAACCCCTAGGCACAATAATCTGGTGGGAATTGCTGTTAGGTCTTGCTGGGAGTAGGAGCAAAAACCATTCAGTCTCTTGCTGCCTGAAAACATGAGGTGAGTGGGCAGTGGAGGACTGGTACCAAAATCCAGCCCAGCTTCACCTGCCTCCAAATGTTCATCAGTTTTCAGACAGGACAAGAGGAAATGGCCTCAAGTTGTACCAGGGGAGGTTTAGATTGGATATTGGGGAAAATTTCTTCACTGAAAAGGTGGTCATTGGAACAGTCTGCCCAGGGAAGTGGTGGAGTCACCATCCCTGAAAATATTCCAAAAATGTGTGGATGTGGCACTTGGGGACATGTTTTTGTGGTGGGGTTGGCAGTGCTGGGTGAAAAGTTGGACTTGATAATCTTTATGGTCTTTGCCAACCTCAACTGTTCTGTTAGTCCTTTATCTTGGCTCCTTTTCCAGTGTTTGGCCATCCTCACAGTGAAAGGATTTTTCCCAGTAGCTCACTCCTACTCTGAATTTAACCTGTTGCACCTCTTTTTCATTGCCTCTTGTCCCTCAGCTGTGCATGTTGGAGATGGGTGAGGCTCCATTTTCACCTTCTGATTACGTGGTTGAGAACAGCAACAATATCCACCATGGATTCATCACTTCCTGTCTTAAGCTTGACCAAACCCAGCTGTCTCAGCCTCTCCCTCTCTGTCCTGTGCTCCAGCCCCAAAATCATCTTTACGTGCACTGCTGAATTCAGTCCAGTTTGTCAACATCTCTCTTGTACTGGTAAGGTCCAGATACTCCAGATGTGGAGGGAAATAACCACTTCCCTCAGCCTGCTGGCCACACTCCTGCCAGCACACAGTCCCCCCTGCAGGTAATTTCCCTGCTCCCTCCAAACACCTTTCAGACCCAAGAGAAGAAATCCCTGCTGAAAAATCAACCAAGTTTTACCCCCTTACCGGTGCCAGGATCAGAAACCAAATTTAGGATCTTCCCGGGCTCTGAGTTGATGTTGAAGCAGATGTTCCTTTGGCTCTTGGGCAGGTGTATGATGAAATGTGGGTCATTGTCCACTGAAACACGGAAAATAAACAAGTGTGAGAAGCAGGTCAGCACCTCCCCTAGAGCAGGGGACACACAAAAGCTTTTCAAAAGGATTTTGAAACACTTTTTGGGACTCTTCATAGTAGAATGAGGGCCCTTTCCACCCTAAGGTGGCTAAGAAAGTTCTCAGATGCTCCTCACAAAGGCCCCTCAGAAACTTCCTCCTCACACAATTCCCTGGTTTAAGGGAAGGATGTGGCATTCCTGGCTTGAGGAGAGCTGCCAAATGCAGTGAACCATACTGATGCCAGGTAAAGACACATTCTGCCTACCAATCCCACTGAGGAATACAATCCAGGACTTGTCCTCTCAGGATGTTTAACACCCTGGCAGGATTGGGGTCCTCAGAAAGTCGTGTGTTCTTTAAAAGCTGCCTCAAATGAGACAAATACCTGCACTCATCACCGAAGGCAGCTGCTTACAGTCTTGCCTTGCAGTGCAAAGCTCTGCCCAGCTCCTGCTGGGTTGGTGGTGGCTGGCATTTCCCGGTGCTGAGAAGGAGTTTGAGCGCTCTTTGTGTGATCTCTACATAAATACACACGTTGCACACAGAGTTATTGTAGTTACACCGTGTTCATGGGCAGTGGCTCTCGCAGCTGACTTGCTCAAATAGGCACTAAACTGTGGCAAAGGCCCAAGAATTGAGAGGATCCATCAGTCACCAGCGCACTCAGAGATCTTTAGCTACCACAGAACATTTATCTGCCATTTACAACAGCAGTAGCTCTACAACAGCTTTCATCTGTCATTTACAATGGAGGTAACTTTGCCACTGCAGAGGAGCTGAAGTTAAGCTCAGTGAACAGCCCCAGCCTCAGGGAAGAACACAGTAGCTCATGGGGCCACTTAGACACCTTAGATCCTATTAGGATCCAAAATAATTTCATCCTTGTAGCTTATAACCTATTTTTACAGGTTCATCTATTCAAAATCAAAATTACTCCATAATTTATAAAGAAAAACTTAGATTGGAAGGGACCTTAAAGCCTATCTTGTTCCAACCCCTCTGCCATGGGCAGGGACACTTTCCACTAGCCCAGGTTGCTCAAATGCCCATCCAGCCTGGCCTGGGACACTTCCAGGGATGGTGGTGAGCCATGGGGTGATGGGTGTTGATGTGTCTGGTGCTTCTTTGCAGAGAAATGCTGTAGGTTTTACCTCTGTTGATGCTTAGAGAGGACACAGGTGGGCTCCTTTGCTCAGGCATGAAGCTGACTGGCACAGCTGTGACATTGGCCCAGGCTGGGATCCCCTTGTTGTTATTGGGTGCATTTGGAGTTAATCCCAGCGTGCCTGTTGGATGACAGTCACAATTAGGGCTCTGTAAGTGCTGACATATTTAACAGTGTAATTTTTAGAGCGCTGCAGCAGATCAAAGCCCGGTGTTGTTATACCAATGTAAAGCAGGTGCAACACCATTTACAAGAGATTTGTGTAATGACATAAGGTTGGATTTGCTCCAGTGTCTTCACCAGTGAAATACAACTTACCAGGGTAGATAGCTCACCATAGGTTATCGGTGAAAAAATGGAGCCTGGCTTTTCATCTCTCATCCATGAGAGCAGTCCCCACTTTAGCAAAGTCTCCAATGTAAGGGCTACAGTGGTTTGCCAAGCAAAAAGCTGAATTTTAAAAATTCAGCATATGGTAAAAGCTTTGCTGACTTGGGTCCTGAGTTTGAGGTACATGAGAAAAGGTAGGACTTTTCCTGCATGCTCTGGGATGACTCACATGAATAAAGGCTGCAAAGAAGTGCAGGAATTTAATAAAACAACTGTAATCATGTTCCTTTGTACTGGAGCTCTCTCTGCCTTTACCATGATGGAGGCAGGAAAAAGTGATTTGTCCTGTCTCTCTCGCACTTGGTTGGTAAAGCAACATGATCTTAAACAATCCATGAAAATTGGTTTGTTTTAATATGCTGGGCTGACATTCATGTCTGCTGACCTTGCTCTGAAGAGGAGTAAGGGGAAAGAGGAGCTGGGGCGCAGCAGCAGGACAGAAGATTGCACAGGTCAAATCTCTATCCCTAATTCAGACCAGAGGCTGTTTGCACACAAGATGAGAGACACAGCAATGGGCAGAGTGAGACCCTGACCTGGGCAGCAGCCCTTCCTGGGGTCTTTGGGCTGGTCTGCCAGCATTATCTCGTCCTTTTCAGCGTTCTCTATCAGCATGGCTGTGAAGGGGGTGACGATGTGGTGGTCCAGAGACATCTGCAGGATGGATTTGGTGATGTTCCTCTTCAAAGCTGCTGTGGGGGCTGCATTCCTGGGTGGAAACAGAAGCAAAGGGCACGGTTAGCAGCTCTACAGGGCAGTTGCCATGGCATCTCCACCATGGAGTGGTCACAGAGCCAAGTGGTGTTGCAAGAAGGAAAGGCTGAGGGGATTAATCCTGAACTGCTCCATGGCTCTCACTCAGGCTCCCTAAGGCAAATCTCCACCATTTCATTCCCTCAGCCCCACAGCCAGGCCTGTTTGAGCACATTTCTCCCCACCTCTCCGCCATCATCTGGTTGACAGTGAGATAGGCCCACAGCTTCCTGGTGAATTCAGGATCTGCATATTTGTCCTTCTTCATGAATCCATCCAGCTCTTCAACATCTCTCAGGGTTTCCATGACAAGCTCTGCGTTGGCCTGTGCAGTCAGCGAGAGAGAAAGATAAGGGAGCAGAGCCAAGAGTGCCTTTGAATTCCCCTCTTGGCTGGGATTAAGGACCCACTCTATCTCTGCCCTTGGTCACTTCTAGATCAGAAAGTCCCAGCACCATTGGCCTGACAGCCACAGAGAGGGAAGATACAGCAGGAGTGTTTTCTGTTAAAGACACTTCTGTGAGAGTGGATTAAAGTAGTTCAAGGAGCTGTTAACAGTAGCCCAAGAGGTGCTACCACTGTGCCAAAAGAAGAGGCTCTTGACAGAGCTCTGTAATCCTCCCCTGAGGCTTTTTCACATCCAATTCCACTGAAGAACACAAACCAAATTCTACTTTCTCCCACAGACCCTCAGACTGCACTGTGTTTTGGCAGGAAAGAATATTGGAGAAGTTTGATTTTTTCCCAGCAACTAACAAATGATAACTCCAAAGCCCTGTAAGAGTGCAGATAATTCCATTCCTCCTCAGAAAGAGGGATCTGGGTGTAATATTCGCATCCCACTCCACCTGGAAGAGCAGCCCTAAAAATATGGGGAAACTCCTATCACACCTAAAGGGGCAGCGCTAGGACTTGACATGCTGTAGATCCACCAGCTTGAACTCCCTGACAGTGGGAAGTTCAGTCATGAAAGGAGTTACCTTAGGGGATCACTCCTGCCTCTCCACAAAGCACAAAGGAAAATCCATAGTTTTGATTCCATTGAATCTTTTTAGCATATTGATTCGAAGGAAGTTCCTCTGGCAGGCTGCAGGCTGCAGGGTGCAGGCAGTGACTATTCCTGGCTGAACTTGAAGCTATTGTGAAACACTATTGGAAAAATCTCCTCATGAGTTTCCCCACATTCCCACCCCTAACCCAAGTGGATGAAGCACTCTGCTGGCATTAACCTTCAGCAGGGAGACTGTATTCAGGAGGGAATGAACCAGCCCAAATCCCCAGAGCAGGGATCCCAGGGACACCTTCACTCACTGCAGTCGCTGTGACGATGCTTTCCAAGTGCTGCAGGTTTTCCGTGTCAACCTTCCCAGCCACCACTATCTCCGAGCCACCAAAGTAGTTGTGGAAGCTGCTCTGGGTGACATCTGACACTGATTCCTGGGGGTAGTTGAACTGAATCTTCTTCAGGAGCGGGGTGGAGACCTGGTTGTAGAAGTTCTGAGAGGGAAGGAGGCAGAGAAGTGAGTTTGTTGTACATGAAATGTCCCCATCGTACGTGCCATTCTTGCTGACAGGACAGCGGGTGACAAAGCTGGAGGGACTTTCCTTGACTCAGAGAATGCAGACTTCTTCATACTTCAACCTTAGTACACTTGTAAGGGGGTACAGCAAGGATATCTTGTCCAAGTCTTGTGAAAGTCAAGGACAGTCAGAAGTCCATGGGCTGTGCTCTTCCTAGACCTAAAAGTCTTGAGCACAGGGGTGTGTGGTCCTGAATCCCTTCTCAGGCTGGTCAGCTCTGGGCTACTGTGTAAAACACAGCTGCTCCCCACCTAATTCTTGTATAGATGAAGAAATCAGGGAATAGTGACAGTATAAGGATGTCAGAGTTGGATCAGCAGCAATTCCTGCTCACAGATTTGGGGCCAGAGCTAGAGTTGAGCTTTTTCTTACATTGGCTAAGTCTGGACTATCATTTAGCATTTATATCTATATCTATTTAGCATTATATTTTTTTGTTACTGTTGAAATGGCCTAAAGTAACATCCAGGACTTAATTTTAATTCAGAAAATCTTTTTTTATGGTTAAGGCTGTTTTATAGATTATTAGTCTTACACAGGGAAGTAAATTATGTGTTAAAGGTATTATTAAAACTGTAACTAGGACCACTTAAGATGAAATACGATTGATATCTTGCAGGACTCTCCAGAAGAAAGCAGGGTTTTTCTGACCCTCTTGCCAGTGGACTTACAGCTGTGAACAGAACAGGAGAGTTTCAGAGGTAATGAGGCAGAAACTCACCTTCATTTGGAGAGAAGTCTCCTGATTTCCAAAAATCCTCTGGGCCATGCCACGGTTGTCGGTTGCGATTCTCTGCAGGAAATCGTAATCTACATCAAACCCAATCCCGAGGCAGAAGAGAGAGAATTCGTCCTTTATGCTCTGCTTCACGTTCTTCTGGATGGTCGTCAGCTTCAGCTCACCTTGGAGACACAGAAAGGGTGACATTCACCTGAGCAACAGAAAAGTCTCCGTCAAGGGGAGCACATTCCTGCTCTCCATATTTTCTGGTTTTTCTCCATATTAGGGAAATCTAGCTCAATGCCAAATTCCCTTTGCCTACAGCTATGTTTGAGCTTCTCCTGGATGGAGATTAACAAACTGTTTTCACTGAAGACAATTCTTTTGGACAATTTTTTTGGGGATCTTACACATTTTCTTTGTATAGCCAGGGCTCTAAGTAACTTCCTGGGGAGTTTGTAATTCTAGCACATCTAAAGTCCTCCAAGAATTAGAGATTCAAGCTCTCTGCAGACTAACACATTTCCGTGAAGATTTTACTTGGTTTCTCATTCTTAAGATGTTCTCTGTCACCACTGGGACTGGGTTTGGTTTTTTTCAGGCTTATTTTTAATGGCAGACTTTTTGAAGTTGACATCTTCAAGTCAGCAATTGCTTCAGCCTGTACCAAATCCAATCCAAATTAATTTGCTTTCCACTCTCTTTTCCTGGTTTTGATGTTATGCTTATGGCTGCATAGATCTGTGTGGGCTAAGGTCATAGCAAGAGGAAATTTTTGTAGAATCATAGAATGGTTTGGGTTGGAAGGAACTTTAAAGATCATTCAGTTCCAATCCCCCTGCCATGGACAGGGACACTTTCCTACTAGATCAGGTTGCTGAAAAGCCCAATTTCTCTAAGGCTGTTTTGATTTCCTGTCCTACGGGACTTGTGCACCTCTGTAAATTGCAAGAAATTCATAACCTGCATAACAAGCTGCTCCTCTTTTGAAAGCTTCTGTACAAAGCCCTGTGGCACTTCCAGCACTCGGCAAAAGCGCAGCACAAGGCATTGGAAGAAAGATCCAATCCCCCTTTTGAACTTACTTACTTGAACTTACTGTCAAACTGTCTACTTGCTGCTTTTCTCAGGCTTACCCCACCAGGCTTTCTTCTGGCCCAAAGCAGGATCCTTACCTACTGTCGGGTCTCCGTCAGACACCAATACAATCATGGACACTGAGTTTGGGTCCAACATGCCTAAACTTTTGGCTTCGTTCAGGATGAAAGTGGCTCGGAGGAGAGCTTCATTGATATTTGTGCCTGTCAAAGACACAACGAAGAAAACAAGTTTTTTATTCTTGTTGAATCCAGACCAGTTCTAAGATGCTAGGGGAGTTAACACCGACAAGAGCTGAGATCAAGGCAGCAAAACCCCTCCTCTACGATATTTAGGTACACCTTTCTGCACTCTGCTTCCCTTTTTCATCCCAGGCTGTAATCTTCATGAGGCCCCTCTATTCCCCCCCACTCATTCCAGTGTGATCATTTGTGGTATTGGGAACTATTTGCTGTGGGGAGAATTACTGGGTTTGTAGGCAGGTGATTGAATGAGAGCATGGAAAAACTTCCTTTTCTGGCCTTCAGCCCATTCCTTGGACAAGATGAGGTGTATGTTTGCTGAGCTTATCTAGGGTTTGATTAGTGGCACAGAAGGGGAAAAGCAGAAAATCAGTATGAGAGGAACAGAAATCTGAAGGCTGAGCTGTCAAAAAATAGGTATTTTCTTTGTCAAGAAAGAAAAAATCAGCAGCTCTAGAGACAAGATAATAAAATGTTGCATTGAAACTGGCTTTGCTGGATGGGAGCAGATCTCTAAGCTTATCTGTCAATTCTTTTGGGGCAACAAAGTCAGGCACTCACATATTGAGCATGGTTTCCTATTCCCAGCACACTGATGATTTTGAACAAATCTATAACTTCATGTTCATTCCAGTGAAAACTTCTGGAAATGAAGGTGCCACAGCACCAGAAGGCTCTGATGTTAGGGAGAGTCTGTCTGTGCTATTGATTTACAAATAACTGAATAACCAAACCAGAGCTGCACTTCAGGGAGTGGCAGATTAAAATCATTGTAAGCCCCTGCCAAAGACCTGCACAGCTCACAAAGGCATCTGTCCTTGTTTATCAGGCAGGAAATGAAAGCACAAAAAGGATAAACAGTTTGCCCACATGGCATTTAGTAGCTCATAGAAGTATTAAATTGTTAAGGTTGGAAATGCCCTTTTTAAGATCAAGTCCAACCATTAACCACAGTCCACCACCAAACCGTGTCCTTAAATTCCTCCAGTTGTTTCTCTGCACTTATGCTCCAGACCCTTTCCCAGCTCTGTTGCCCTTCTCTGGACATGCTGTAGCCCCGCAATGCCTTTCTTGTTGTGAGGGACCCAGAACTGAACAAAGCACTTGAGGTGTGGCCTCACCAGCACCCAGCACAGTGGGAGGGTCACTGCCCTGCTCCTGCTGGCCACACAAGTGCTGGTACAAGCCAGGACACCACTGGCTTTCCTGGCCACCTGGGCACACTGCTGGCTCACATTCAGCTGGCTGTCAGCCCAGGGCTGGTGATTGTGATTCCCTGTTTAGGGAATATTTCATCTTCATCCAGGCCTATGAGATGGACTTGATCTTTCAAGGATATTTGGGATCTCTGAGGCAGGAGGTGAGATAGATTGAAGGCAGTTGTTCTGTGGTCTGTGCTCTATCTGCCCCAGGGAAAAATGCCATCCCATCCCCTAACACAAGAAACTGCAATTCTTGCTCTTCTTTAGGCATTATTTTCCTGTCTTGGGAATCAGACTCTTTTTTTTTTGAATACTCTGACAGGCTGCCTGAGGCACCCATTCCTGTGAAATGCAACTCCTGTGAGCACCTTGCAATCAAAACCTCATACCCCCGTTGGGATGGATTGTCTGGATGTACTTCTTAGCATCTTCCACCTGCGACGGGGTGGCTGAGACCAGGTTATCTCTCCAGCAGCGGACGTTGTGGTTGAAGTCGATCAGGGAGAACTGGTCAGCAGCACGCAGCTCGCTCAGTATTGCCTTCATGGCCTCGATGGTCTGAGGAGAAATTTCAGAGAAGACAGCTTTCTGGGGCCTGCTTATGAAAGCCTCTTTTTAAATAGTACCCTCTGAGGAATAAGCACATGAGCACTGAAATCCAAACTAGCGTCTGCTATCCAAATCTCTCTCTCACTTTTTTTTTTTTCACTTCTTGCATCATGTCAGACTCTTCACCAAAGAAACACAGAAAAATTGCAATTAGGAACAATGCATTCGTGTGGCTCAACTTGCTTAACTCCTGCTAACACAGAGTGAAGTGAAAAGGAGAAACATTTGTGGTGCAGGAGAGAGCAACTGCTCGGATCAGCTCAGGAGACAGCTCTGTCTGCAGTGCTGTCGTTTCAGGCTGGGTAACAGCTCTTTGAAGATGTGTGATTTAAACAAGTGACAATTAGCCTGGACCCCAGCTTTGCAGCACTGATTTCCCCAAGGAAGCAATCTGCCAAGCCTTACTATTGTGCTCTGAAGGAAATTCAAATATACCTGGATGATCCCCAGCTAATGTTTGTCTAGTCAGTTCTTAAAATCCTGCAGTGACACATGATGTGCAATCTCCCAAACTCCTCACTCAGAACTACAGAGTTTTTCCTAATATACACCATAAATCTCTCCTGCTGCAAATCCATCTGATTCCATCTTATTCTATCCTGGCTGGGCACGAATGTCAGTTGATGAGTTTCCCTTTCAGAACAATTGTTTGCATATTTGGAGGCTGATTATCTTTCTTGAAGCATTTTCTCTTGCAGACTAAAATATCTTTTTTTAACATTTTTTCCCTTCTATGGGTTATGTTGTCTGAACAATCCTTAGTGGTCTTCAGAGGGCTGTCAACAATTCATCCATGTTTTGAAAGCAGGGGTGTAGTATCCCCACTGAGACTTTCCCAGGATTCAGTATAGAGCATTAGAGAAAAAGGTGGTCAGAGCCTTTGCAAAATATTTTGTGATCTGTCAATTAAAATGTAAATTTAGAGTTAAAATCTGGCACCACCTCTTCCTTACCACATGGAAGAAGCATTTATAAATAAAGGGTAAAATCATGAAGTCTTTGATACCAAATATTCTCCAAATTCAGTGGAGTAAGGGTAAAGAATTAAGCTGGTAATTTTACATGCCAGTGTGCTACAGAATTTCATGGTAAAGCACGTGGGAAAATTGGCAGGAGGCTCATTTTGCAACAGAGGTTAAACACTTACTTGTTTCATTTTCAGTCCCCACATGGAGCCACTGACATCTATAACAAATAAAATGTTTTTGGGCAGTGGATCAAGATTTTCCGGAGCAAAGAAGTGAATAAAATAGCCATTAAAAATCTGCAAAATAAAATTTAAAAATCGCAGTGAAGTGAGCTGTAGAAAAGATTTCAGAAAACTCAAAATAGCAACAGAGCAGAAAATTCTTATTTTCTTAATGAGCTAATTATAGTTCCTTATTGTCTTTTTCTATTCTTCTTTATTGGCCAGTTCTAACTTTCAGCTCTGCACATCTCTGTAGCCTTACACCATTTTTACTGCACAGTCTTTATTTTTCCTCAGTGAAAGCAGAGCCTGGTTCTCAGACAACTTCCATGCACTAGCATAGGGAGGAATGAAAAATGCTTTTAAAAAAGACTGTTCTGCCTGCAATAATTCAACCTCATAACTCAGCTTCATGTTAACATAAAAATAGTGATGTTCTGGTTGTCTCCTTGTGATGTATTGGTACAATGACTCCATCCTCTGATTCTACATTAAATCACCAGAGTGCTGCCAGGTATAACAACATTGGCTTTTGGACATGACAGGAATCTGCTCCTGCTATATGTAAGCCCATGTCTTAGTCATAAATTAAATAAATCCATTCTGCCCACTTAAAATCTCTCTGTTCTTTCAATTGGATACAGAGCTCGTCCTCATGCTCATTCCCCGAAGGATGAAGTTTAGCACAGTTTGCTGAAGGACAGCAATTCCTGCATTCTCAGAGCTCTGCTCCCACACTTACTTCCAGTTCTCCCCCCGTGGTTTCTCTGTTCACGTCATACTGGACCACGAAATTCCCGTCCACGGCCGTGGACGAGCACTTGGGGCATTTTCGCTGCTGAGCCATTGTTGGCTTGAAAGAAACATGAGCCTTGAAATGAGGAGAGAGCATCAATCAGTCAGGGCTTGTGAGAGAGGGGGATGATTGGAACAAAGAGACTCCACATCTTCATGAAATATCTGATTTCACTGAGCGCTTTCCTGCTTTCGTTATTTGTGGCAAATGGACTTTGTCACTTCAGAAGAAAAACAGCACTGAGGTTTGCCTGGATATGTTGATTCAGTAGTAGCAACTGTGACACAAATCACGTGAGCCATCCATCTACAGCACCAAATATTTCAACTAAAGCTGTGCAAACCATTGCTATGAAGCAATACGTTGGTTTATTTAACATTTTCCTAGTTGAAACTATCTATAATTTTATCAATATTTTTAATAGGTTTCTAATTTACTTTCTTTCCCAAACAAACCAGATTGCAATTTGTCTGTAAATTGAGTAGTAGGAAACATTTTCATTAGTTGTGATGGATCATACAGATTTATTGGCATTTTTTTCTCTGTTTTGACTGGATAACTTGAAATTTTCTAAGACATAATGTAGACACATAGTACCTCTGAAATAATTTGCTAAACTGGGAATGGGGGTGAATTTGAATATCAGGATACAGTACTGCCCGGCATATTATTATGGAATTGAAGGCAGACCTTTGCCACATTTTTGGATGCTTCCAGCAGATACAAAAAAATGCCAGGACTGCAGAGAGTAAGTGTGAAAATGGAAGATTTTGTGCTTTTTTCCAGTCTGTGACTGGTTACCTTTTTCTCTCCCTTGGAGATGGTGGTGATTCCATCGAAGTGTTCCCCAAGGGAATTAGGAACGTGCACATAGCGGAGCCCCTGCGGCTCGATGATCCGGACATCCACCTAAGGGCAGGAGGGGACGATGTTTAGAGTGGAGAGCTGCCCCTGGATCCCTGCAAGTGCTCAAGGCCAGGCTGGACAGGGCTTGGCACAACCTGGTCTGGTGAGGAGCAAACGTGTCCTGTCTCCACCCGTAAACACAGCTGAGAATCTCCTGAATCGGGAGTGACTCACGTCAGAACCACTGGGGCAAAGAAGCTTTGACATTTTTATACTCTTGTGTAAACTTGACTTGACTGAAGGAAAACAAACAATGCCTGCTATTTATTTGGAACAGTGCTTTTCACAAAAACCCCAACTTCATGAGGTAGTGTCCTATGACAGTTGATCATCTCTGACTATCCCTCCACAACCATGATTTGTCTTAGAATCACGCAATTGTTTGGGTTAGAAAGGATCCTAAAGTTCAACCAGTTCCAAGCCCCCTGCCCTGGGCAGAGACACCTCCCTGAAAACCGTGGGTGCTTTCTGAGCAAGGATTCACCTGTGGGGTTCTTCCTACACCCCGCAGCTCTGCTTTACCTCCATGTGCTTGGCCAGGCGTCCCGGCTTCACAGAGATGACGTGCTCGTAGGAGCTCAGCTTCCTTCGGATCATTTCATGGTAGTGAAGCTGGAACTGGATCCTCATTCCTGGGGGCACATTCACTTCAGTTTGGAAGTTTTCCATGTCCAAGGCATTGCTCCTGAAAAGTCAGCTGTGGGGTTATTTTGAGGAAATACAAGGAGAAGGAAAAGCTTCTTTGCACTTTGGTTTAGATTGGTGATTTTGCTGTGTGATTGTCACTGTGGCCTCTATCAGGGAGCTGCAGTTGTCTGTTAGCCCAGGGTGTTTTAGTAAGCTGAGAGCAGAAACACAGTTTAAGTCTGTGGCAATTAAATATCAGAGCTGCTGTAAGTGAACATTTTCCTTCTCAGGATTCCCCCTCATCTATCTCCTCCTGAGATGGGTCATCTCAGTTCTCCTGTGAGTAAGTTCAGTACAAAACCCAAATGCCAAAGCCTTTATACCTGACTATTCCAGCAGCTTTGCCTCTGGCTTTTGCTTGAGCGTACATTTTTCTGGCTTCAGATTTTTCCCGAATATGGCTGGTGAATGTGATACCATTGATATCCCTAGGAGAGAGAAGCACAGTCAGCTTGCAAAAGAAACAACTTTACAATCGAGGACTGTTTCTTCAGTTTACATCAGTGAAATCTAAGCTGGTGGGAAAAGAAATAACAAGGTTCTTGTTTAACCCTGAAATAATGAAGTCTGATTTTCACTAGAGCTCTATCTTTTTCCCTTTTATTTCAAGTAGCCAGCACCACTGTGCTCTGAGGAGGACCTGCTCTCCTCCACCTCCTTCACACTTTCCCCATGCTTTGGGCAGGGAAGGCAGTTCCTGATGTCATGGTTTGGAACATGGATCAGGACATCTCCTGGCCAGCAAGCTGGCTGCTGCCTCTCTGAATGGATATTGAACAGTTTCTGTTCAGTGAGGGCTCTGATTTGGGTCTCCTTTGATCTGGTGGCAGCTTGCAAAAGACAAGACTTTTGTCCAGTTTTGTTGATATTGACCAATGGCTCAATAACTACTGGAAAGGAAGACCTGAACAGACAGACTGATGACATGAGGTTTTTTTCTTTGAAAAAGCCTGCAAAAATTACACCAAACCTGGAAAATAATAAGAACTTTGACTTTTACAAATACTTCCTTCCCAGCCCATTGAAGACTTCCAGAGGGCAAGGCTGATACCTGACCACTGCTTACATGGTGAAGTTGTCAATGAAAGCTCCTTTGGGGACTTGCACGTCGAACATGATGGGCTGTGGCCGCTTGGCGTTGTTCACCATCTTGGCTTGGATCATCGTGTTGGCCAACCGAGACGTGATGGTGGATTGGACCTTGTAGCTGTAAAGACCGATCTTGTCATCATCCTCCACCTGCAAGTGACCAAATCACTCCATAAATTTAGGGCACCGCTGGAAAAAATGCCCTAGAGGACAATGTCAATAATTTTCATAGTCTCAGTGCTACTTTTTAATTGCTGCTCCTCACAGTATGGCAGCTAGAGGCGAGATGAGCTCAAGTTCAGGACATGAGGTCAAGTTCAGGACATCTCCCTGTTTTACCTGGCAACTGGGGCAGGATATTCACAGGAATATAGTTCATTATAACATTTCAGCTGAAAGAGGGTATTTATTAAGATGGAAAGTTTTCCTTGCTTCTCACCATGCAACCAGTTCTTGGAATGACTTTATGGGTGCATTCTGGCATGGGAAGCTACACAGTAATCCTGAACGTCATATAATGAGGAGGAGAGAGCTCACATTTCCAATAAAAGTCCTAAATAGAGGAGACTTGAAGCACTGACCTAGTGTCGTAAATGGTTAAATCACAGCAGTGGGAGAAGAGTATTAAACTGTTTTATTAAGACATTGTCTTTGTCTAATCACTCTTGATGCTTATTTCTTCATATTTACCATACCCTTCTCCCTCCAAGTGCAGATGTATCAACAGTATTGTGCAAACAGTGCTCTGTTTAAAGAAAATAGGTTAATACCCAACCGGCAATAAAAACAAGAAACTGAACAAACAGAGGGATTGATTTCCAAAAAAATGGTTAACTAGAAAATCATTTTAACTAGAAAATTTGCTCAGTATTATTTACCACAGAGGAAGAAAACCACTCACCAGATCTCCAACGTACCCCCAGTCGGACGTGCTCCGCTGGAAAAGAAGAATATGGAGGGGATATTTCAGCAAGGTTAAGAACACTGACTGGTTGTTTCAGCACAGAGATCAATGCCTAAAAATTGTTTTCTAAGATTATGAATCATAGAGGATCAAGAATCATTAAGGCTGGAAAAGACCTCTAAGATCAAGTCCAACTATTAATCCAGCACTACCAGGGCCACCACTAAACTACCTCTCTAAACACATCCACGTGGTTTTTTGAACACTTCCAGAGATGGTGACTCCATCACTTCCATAGGCAGCCCATTTCAGTACTTGACAACCCTTTCAGTGAAGAAATTTTCCCAAATATCCAATCTAAACCTCCCCTGGCACAACTTGAGGTCCTTTCCTCTCCTCCTGTCCCTATTCCCTGGGAGCAGAGCCCGACTCCCCTGGATGCTCCCTCCTGTCAGGGAGTTGTGCAGAGCCAGAAGGGCCCCCTGAGCCTCCTTTGCTCCAGGCTGAGCCCCTTCCCCAGGTCCCTCAGCTGCTCCTCATCAGATTTGTGCTCCAGACCCTTCCCCACCTCTGTCACCCTTCTCTGGACATGAATGAGAATTGGTTTGAGTTCCCAGACTTAGTGTGGATATTCTTTTTGTCTTATTTTATGTATTTCTCACGGGGTGTTGGAGCATGTGATCTCCCAGCTGTGCCTCAGAGTCTATCATAAACAGGACAGATTTCTTCCTTTTTTAATTTTTTTAAGAAAACATTCTCTTTCAGAAAAACATTCCTCCTGAAAGCAAATCACTGGCAGAAAGCTGGCAGAAAGTCATCCTCAGACACCCTTGTTTTTAACAGAAAAGTTCTCTTTGTTTTTCTATGAAAGTGAAAAGCCTCAAACCCCAGACTCACTTGATTGTCATTTGTATTAGAGAATATTTATTTCTGTATTATATGCAATGTGTATGAATTAAAAGCCCCATTGTGTAATCGATATTACATTTACATGCCTGTTCCTCTGAAAGTTAGTTATGTATGCATTACCTAGATGAAATTGCTCATTAACGGTTGTGGTTTCCCACCCCGCCTTGTGAATTGTTGCATTTGGAAATTTCTATGGCGATGTGCTGACATCTTGTGGCCATTTGAATAATTCGGTTTAATTCCCAAAAAAATCCCCCTTATGTAAGAAATATTTATAATATAATCCCCTGAAGGGGAATTTGGCTCACCTAGATGCAATTGTTTAACACAGATATCTACATTCATATCAGCATCACAACCAGGCCAGCTCAGCTGTCCAGGGTCAAGAGGACCCAAAACCACAGAAGGTCCTCATGAAAACAGCTTTGATCCCATGATGCACACAAAGATTGCTGAGCGGTTACTAAGTTCATTTGAAGCTAATTAATATGCTATTCTAGGGAAATCCTGTGCTGTGTAACAGATGATGATGTCATAGCAAGATCATTTAAAAGAGATGATTTTAAGGACCCTTTAAAGTCAGATGGACAGACTGCAGGATTTCTGCCCTGAGAACAAATGCCGGTTTTCATTTTCTAGCTCTAAAGGCTCTGCCTGAACCATTCAGACTGGGATTGCAGAATGTGGAAGTTTATGGCTCTCCAGAGACCCTCTGCAAAGCCTGATGGCTGATCCTGGCTCAGCCCATCCTGACACCCCCAAACTTCACTGTACCATGAGCTGAACTTTCACACCTGATAAAGAACCAGACCATGAAGAATGGCTGTTGGCCCCACACTCACCCTTGGCACAGGGGACATCACCAGCTTGAATACAAATAAAGACTAAACCAAAATTAACTGAAACAAATTTAATTTTGGAAAGATGATAACACAGAGGGGTTTTGTTTTATTGGGGTACTTTTCTGGTTCTCAGCTTAGGGCTCCTGACCCACTTTAGGAATGGTGGTTAAAGCTCAGGATGCCCTGGTTTCCTTCCTGATTGTTCTTGTGCAGAAGGGGGAGGTGCTGATGGAGAGGGAGTTTATCCCTGGCACAAGTAGTGACTCCCATGGCTGTTGTCAGAGATCAGACATGGGGTGTGCCAGCTGTACCCCTGGGAACTCAGAGGCTGCAGAGGGTAGCCACTCCATCAGGTCAGTAGGACAGATCTATGCCTTTATCTTCAGGTACCTGAACCCCAGAGCCATGGAAACACAGAATCACAGAATGGTTTGGGTTGGAAGGGACCCTAAAGATCCTCTAGTTCCACCTCCCTTGCCATGGGCAGGGACACCTTCCACTACAGCAGGTTACTCCAAGCCCTATCCAACCTGGCCTTGCAGACCCTACCCTGCAGGCCCGAGTGCTGATGTGGTTACAGAGAACAGGGACTTCTGTGGCACATGAGGCTCCTGCCATGTCCAGCATGAGGATTCATGGCTGATCCTTGCCTTTAAACCACATCCAGACCTGTTGATCACTGCACAAAAACGGGATCTTGAGCCGTATCTCATGTGTGGCAAATTGCTAATTAGAATGAAGACAAGCTGTGCCTCAGGAACTGTTTGAAGGATCTGGTCTGACAGATGCTGGGCCCTGTCTCCAGGCACCGAGACCCATCTTCTCCTGACACCTGTGCAGGCTCTGGATATTTAACCCTTCACAGTGATCTTTGTTCCAATCCCTGTGCATGGACATTGCAGCTATTTAGTAAAATAAGGAGAGCAGAATCACAGATGTTCTGCATTTGATAGAAATTTCTTTTCTACTGGGGCACAAAAAATGTTGAAAAGCAGATGCCCAACATGAGAAACTAGAAAGATGTGACCTGCAAGTGTTCAAGGCCAGACTGGACAGAGCTTGGAGCAACCTGGTCTGCTGGAAGGTGTCCCTGCCCATGGCAGGGGCTTGGAACTAGGTGGTCTTTCAAGTCCCTTCCAACCCAAACCATTCCATGTTTCTGTGATTCCATGATCTACCTGGAATGCCCTCTCAGTTCTTTGAGGTGCTGTTCCCTCATAATTCACTTGTTTTCCTGTAATTTTCTAAGCAGTTTTTAACACACTCCAAATTCATTGCAGTCTCTTCACTCATTTTGGGGATCCTCACTGTGAGGTGCGAGAAGAGAAATTCCAGACCTGAAACTTGGCAGAGTTTGTCTTCACAGTGCTGCAGATGGATCCTTGACTGTTTGGTTACTTTTGCACCCTGGGAGCTGGGGGAGGCTCCAAGCAGTTGATTTCGGAAGAAATTCTTCAGTGTGAGGGTGATGAGGCCCTGGCACAGGATATCCAGAGAAGCTGTGGCTGCCCCATCTCTGGAAGTGTCCAAGACCAGGTTGGATGGGGCTTGGAGCAACCTGGGATGGTGGAAGGTGTGGAAGGTGTCCCTGCTCTTGGCAGGGGAGTTGGAGCAAGATGGTCTTTAAGGTCCTTTCCAACCAAAACCATTCCATGGTTCTATCATCCCACCCTATCCCTTTCCACGCATCCTTCCTGAGCTGCTTCTCTTGGAGGGGAAACCAGGCAGGCAGAACAGTAAGGAAAAAGGGGTGATCTCCCCTGCCTCTGGACAGCCAGAGATCGGGACCCAGATCTGGGGAACATCCCACCTCACAGGGTGCCTCACAAGTCTAGACACATTATCTGTCTCCAAAACAGAGATAACAGCTGTGCACCACCCTACAGAGGTTCACGAGGTCGCCTGCATTCCAGCTCATGGAACACTCTGCCGCTGTGGTCACGAGGACCCTTCACATACCTGAGGCACAGCATTTTGGGAATTCCTCAGGAGGAAAATAGCAGAATACCTTATCTGTACCTAGAAAACCATCCTCTGCATTTAGAGCCAACCAACAGGCTCTGCAAGGAGCTTGGTTGCCTTGTTGCCAAAGGGCTGGTGAGCTCTTTGCAGAAAAACATAATGCTGAAAAAATAATTTGGGAGACAGCCTTCCTGTAGTGATAAACTGTAAATAACTGTGTGCCTGCCACTGGCCAAGAGCTGCTGTCTCAAGATGATTTGCACAGCTCAATTTAATCTCAATTATTATATTTTATATTTTATTGTGGCTCAAATAATAGAAGAGCAGCTGAGATCTTAGTTCTAGTGGTTTGCAAAGATCCATTTGATAGGTAAAGAATGGGAAATAATGTATGGGAATAAAAGCAATAACTGGAATAATGAAACCAGTGGCAGAATTGCAAATTACTACATGCATGTGTCTATGCCTGTATGTATCCAGGAATTTTGGGAACAGAGGCAACATAACATATATGGCACTGATACAGACACATTGGAAGGAAATTCTGCCCTGAAGAGGTGCAGCTAGGGGGGATTTCTGCTCAGATCGTGATTAAATTACTTGAATACTGGACTGGAAAATGTGAGCAGGCTGGATTCATACTCATGCTAAAATCTGCCATTTTCTTCCACTGTAATGCGGGTTTTAGGTATCAATAATTCCCATCCAAAGTCTTAGGATAAAGAAAATCAGGTTTGCCTGTGGGTAATTTCGAAGGTGCTGGGAAATCCAGCATTACTCAAGAGGATCTTTTGTTTTCACTACATTGGACAAGCTCAAGAAAAGCAGCACCAGAGGCTGGTGGAGGACAAGGTTCACTCTGATCATAATTTCTTTCATGCAGTGTAATGAAAATTAATACATCCAAACAACTGATTTCATGAGTATTATCATTCATTGCTACTGTGTAAAACACAGAAAAACTCCTGCAAGGCTGCTCTAAATGCTTCTCTTTCCCAAGACAACAGATTAAAATAATCTGTGACCCATCAATGTGCTGGAAACCAATTTTCTTCCCTGGTCTCAGATGCCACCAGCTCATCATTGAGTGTCACTCTTGGACCAGAGTTAAATATGAATGAATGAACTGAAAGATTTCGGCCTACACTTGCAGTGTCTGGAGTCCTTTTCCATTTTTTTGTGGCAGAGCCTGACCAGTATCAATGGGATTTTCCCCACACATGAAGTTAGACAATCGTTTCTCACCTCAGGAGCACAGATACAGAACAAAGCCCTGTTGTGCTTAAGGAAGGGCGGCAGTTCTTGTCCCAATCAGAGACATGGAAGCCTCAATGTCCATAAAGACTGGCTGGTCCCGCCTGACTGCACACTCACAACCCTGGACATGGAGCCAGACACCTGCAGAGAGCTCCCTGGCATTCTCTCCCCTGCCCTTGGAAGCATTTCTGGGTACTGTACCTGGTACCTGCCATTTCTCGCCTTGGAGCTTGAGGCAAATCCATCCATTTCTAGATCAATCAGGTTTTCCACTTCCTAGAGGAGAAAGAAGGAGAAAGAAAGAGTTGCTGCTGCCTTGCTGTTTGATTTATCCCTTGATTTATTATTGATAAGCACTTTACAGGAGAGTTCCAAAGGGGATTTATCTCCCCTGGATGGAAATGGGGAGCAGAAGTACAAACCATCTCAGACCAAAATCCTCACACATTCAGCTTCTTTTAGCTCTATAAACTCCAATAAAATCATGACCTTTACCATCATTTTACAGCCTTTCCTTCTGAAACAAGGAGTAATAGTTAACGTGAAATGACCACAAAGAGCAAGAGGCAGATGATTATCATCAGGATGGGTCTAAACATGGAAACAAAAGCATTTCAGACACTGATTTCACTCAAACCAGCAAGTTCAGAGAATTTCTGCTCAAATCAATAGAGATCGTCTCTGGTTTTATACCAGTATACCTGAGAACTAAATTTCGCCCAGTGACAGCAAAAGACCATCAGGTCTTTTCCAAGTGCAAAGCTGCACTGATCCATTTAGAAGTGTGGGTCATACCACTGCACTGCTCTTAATTTAATTTTGTTGAGTTTAATTTATGGCAATAAAAAAGTTTAAGTGCATGAGTACCTTTCCAGCTTATTGATAGCATACACACAAAGGTTTGTACAAATTTAATTTAAATTGTTTAAGCACATCGATGTTAAATTGATAAGGCATCTACAATTAGAAAGAACTACAGGTCTGGAATATTTTTCCTAGGAATCACAAACTCAGTTTAAAAACCTTAGTGAGTCAAGAAAATGGCTGAAAGAATAAAGAAAAATGGGATATCCCAGCTCACTGTAGATTTTTATTAGTCCTGCAAAGGAAAAGAAAGCTTCATATAATCCCTGCTGACCTTACAGAAAGCTTTCAAAACTCCAGCATGGAAATGGGTGTAGACATCAAATACAAGCTCACCTGAGCCTGGGAGTTTAAATTTAGACTCAGTTTCAGAGTCAAAGCTGTAACTGTACTTCTTTTCATCATTGTATTATTCCAAGAAATTATAATGATCCCATCCCTGTGCTGAGGAGTGTAAAGTCAATAGGATATTCACTCCATATTTGAATTCCTGTTAACAAAACCCCAATTCCATACAAAGCTTTGCTGAAGATCACAGTGTTCCACACAGGAGGCTTCATCCACAAAGATGTCTAAGTGCTCTGTTTCTGCTTATTCCAGGGAAACAGGGTATAAAATACGCTGAAAACCTGAGTATAGAGGCTCCCTTGAATGTTTAAAGGTTAAAACCACACCAGAAAAGGCAACACTGAAGTAAAAATACGAAACCCCGCTTGGAATGAAATGTGGACTTATGCTCAAATTATCCCAACTTTAATAATATTAAAAAAACAACACTAAAAATGACAGATGAAGACCAATTATCAGAAAAATTTACAGCTAAAAGCAGAAGAGAATTGTGAAGCAGTGACCCAATTCTGCTCCCACTGCAGCCTCCGTGTGGACTTCAGCAAGGACGGGAGGCCTGGGCCCTGCCTCCAAATACTCACATCTGGGATGTCGTCAATGACCAGATCAAAGCCTCCAACTCCAGAAACGAGGAACAAAACCAGGAAACTGCTCAGATTCTTCATTTTCTTCCCACTTCTTTCCTCCTGAGAACAGCCTGCACAGGTACAGACACAAGTTCTTCCCTTCTCTGAGACAAGTTCAAGGAAACAGCCCAGGTTTGTGCAGCATTTTGAGCAAAGTTCTGAAAAGCTGACTTTGTTTAGGCCGTGGGTAAATATTTGCCTTGCAACGCAAGTCCGAGCTGTGGTGCCTGAGCAAGGGTTATCCAAATAGTGTCTTCACTCGCCCCGGCCCTCGATAACAGCCCTGGCTTGGATAGGCTCACTCCGTGCTTTTGTAGCTTCCCGTGATGTTTGGCTAATTTCCTGCCAGGCACAGAGCTCGCAGTATCCAAAAACTTCAAACGATCACAGCAAGAGCTCACTCCCAGTCTGTGTGTTTGTAGCAGATGAGGTGAAGTTTGGTTCTCAGCGCAGTGGAGGCACCAGTGCTGGGCTTCTCCAAGGGCCCTCCCACCCAGCCAACCCCCAGGGGCTGGCAGAGACCTTGGGGCTGGATCCTGACCCACACAAATATCCTCTTCTGCATTCTGCTGGGAAAGGATCACAGCTGCTGGTGGAATAGTTCTAATTTCCCAAAATCAGTCACACGAGAACATCTGATGGTATTTTCAGGTGCACGTTCTACGGCCCCTGGGTGCTTTTGAAATAGGTTTTAGGCCTCCCTGGTTCTTTGGGTGCTTAAAGTGATGAGATAAAGACAGCAAAGCAAAAGGGGGAAAGAAGGGGGGAAGCAGGCTTCTGGTAAAAGGTGCTGGGCTATCCCTTCCACTCTTCCACAAAGAGAGGATTTTTGGAGACATCTGGGCAGCTTCAATGCAAATGACAGAATTACTCTGTGAACTCTGGGACAAAACAGCAGACAAAATTATAGACTAGATAAAATTAGATTAGTTAGATTATACACCATTACAGTACATTACAGGACAGTACATTTTCTTGTGTATTATATTGTATTATATGATATGCACTATATAATATTAATAATCTATTCTCTTCCCCTATGTTGTTACATTTCAATGTTTCAGTAAAAGAGTTCTGTGGCACAAGTCTGCTGTTTCTCATCCTTTCTCCATCTTTTCCAGATTGTTTCTCAGTCTGAGACCTGAACTTACATCCCAAGGTTCACAAGGAATGCCAGTAGAGTCTTTCAGCTCCCTGCCAGGTAAGAGAGGTGGGAAAGTGATGTGTTTGGAGGAGGGGACTGTACAGGAGGAGAATCGAGAGGATAGGAGTAGGGTTTTCCAATAACCGTAGAATCATTTAGGTTGGAACAGATCTTTAGGACCATCCAGTCCAACCATTAACCCAGCACTGCCAAGTCCACCACAGTGGTCCCAAGTTCCACATCCATGTGTTTTTTGAATGCTTCCAGGGATGGTGATTCCACCACTGCCCTGAGCATCCTGCTCCAGTGCTTCACATCACTTTTGCTGAAGAAATTTTCCCTAAAGTACAACCCAGATCTCCCCTGGTGCTGCTTGAGGCCATTTCCTCTCATCCTATTGCTGGTTACCCGGGAGCAGAGATCGACCCTCGCCTGGCTGCACCCTCCTGTCAGGGAGTTGTACAGAGTGAGAACTCCACCCCTGAGCCTCCTTTTCTCCAGGCTGAGCCCCTCCTGCTCCCTTATGGTGCTCCAGCCCCTTCCCCAGCTCTGTTCCCTTCTCTGGACATGCTCCAGTGCCTCAATTTCCTTCTTGTAGTGAGGGCCCCAAAACTGAACCCAGGATTCAAGATGTGGCCTCATCACTGACAAATTCAGGGGGATGGTCGCTGCCCTCTTCTGCTAATTCCATTATTTGTTACAAACTGGCAGTATTTAAGTTAATTACCTCAAAGTTAGCTTAGGAAAACACTCCATGAGTGTTATCGGAGCTGTGGCTGCCAGGGCTCCTCCGGGGCTGCAAGAGCAGCAGGATAGGGCAGCCAGACTTTGCTGTGTTGATGGTACCTAGTTTAGCTTGAATTTTGCGTATAAACTGATTTTTGTTCACACATGTGCCCCTAGTTTAGGGTGACCGGTCCTTTCTCATCAGAAACTTAAAGCTGTTCTGGAGTCATCTGAGCCCTTGCAAGCAAATCACTGCTGCTCTGAAGAGATTAAAAAGCCCATTTAGAACAAAGTTCATTTTAAAAAACAAGTTTGTAACCCCTTATTTCAGTCCTCTCACAACCACTAAATGTGGTTTAATATTTTTTGGTAAAAATACCGAGAATGGGAAATTAGTGTAACCACTAGATGGCACAAACTGCTCAAATATAGTGTCCAAAAGAGCCCGAAAAGCTGAAACCTCTGAAGAAGCTATAGACAATATACGAGAGAAACAAATGCTGAGGGTGCTCAGAGCTCTACCAGCAGTTTAGGTGAAGCTCCCCAGAATTTCATGAGGAGAATAGGATCTCAGCAGGATGGTTTGTGCTATGTGTCCATTGGGCTGTTCCATGAGTTGTCCTCTCATGGCTGTGGTTCCTCTGGAAGGAAGTTTTCATGCACTGTCCACCCTGAACCACTTGGAATTAGTGCTGTGAAGAGCCTGTCCCTCAGAATAATTAAATTGTGCTAGTTTGGCTCTCACCCAGGGAGAAATGTCACAATTTCTGTGTCTGGTCAGATAGCCAGCTTCCTCTTCCCATATCGAATTTCATATCTGGAAATTTCCAGTGATCCAGGAGATTACAGGGTGTACCTGCAAGACAACACACTTTNATCCAGGAGATTACAGGGTGTACCTGCAAGACAACACACTTTTCCAGAATGGGACTTCACTGACATTAAATCCCACCACACAGCAGCCACTCTGGGAAATGATGTATGGACACACAGGAAAGGCTTCCTCCATGCTTCTGGCCAGGCACTGGAACAGGCTGCCCAGGGAGGTGGTGGAGGTGGTGCTCCAGCCCTCATGGAGCCCGACCTGGAGTACTGTACCCACATTTGGAGTCCTCAACACGACAAGAACATGGACCTGTTGGAGCAAGTCCAGAGGAAACCACAGAGATGCTCTGGAGAACCTCTGCTATGGAGATGGGCTGGGAGAACTGGGGGTGTTCTCCTGGAGAAGAGAGGGCTCTGGAGAGACCTTATTGCAGCCTTTCAGTGCTTACAGGGAGCTTATAAAAAAGATGGACACTGACCTTTTACCTGGGCATTTAGTGGCAGGACAAGGAGTAACAGTTTTGAACTAAAAGAGGAGAGATTCAGATTAGATATTAGGAGGAAATTCTTTGTGCAGAGGGTGGTGAGGCACTGGAACAGGTTGTCCAGAGAAGATGTGGATACCCCATCCCTGGAAGTGTGCAAGTTCAGGCTGGAGCAACCTGTTGGCATCCCTGCTTGTGCCAGGGGGGTTGGAACTTTATGATCTTTACCATCCTTTCCAACCCAAACCTTTCTGTGATTCTTTCAGGAACACAGGCATCCCTCAATAGTGTCAGAACTGGGCACCAGCAGGTCCCATCCAGATGTTTCAGAGGAGATTGCTTGGATTAACACCTGAAGTAAAACATGAAATGCAATTCCTTGAACTTCATGGTAACAAATTTTACCTCTGGACATTTATCTATGACTACACTTGTGTAACCCTTTGGGACTCTTGTCCATTTCTTGATCCAGTTGCTGGCTTTGAATGCCACTAAATGGTGCAGTTTTTTGATGCTTTGGGTAGATTTAGTTGCTGGTTCAGACAGCTCTGGTTGGGCATTTAACCCTGCGTGAGGTCACCGAGGTGCCCGTGTTTGTGTGTCAACACAGAGAGACCCCTTGATACAAGGTGATCTGTCCCAGGTGAAATGTGTATGGAAGCTCAGCTGTTGGGTCATGCCTCTCTGGTGTCTCTGCTCATGCTGGCTGCAGGCACGCCAGGAAATTTAATTTGCTGATCCCCCATCCAAAGAACAGCTGCTCATCTTGCTAAGTCTGCAAAAGTCAGCATCAAACACGTCTGATGTGAACACACTTGAGTAACTGCTTGTCTTGGACTCCAGCGGCACTCCCAGAACAGTGCCTGCTGTGTCCACACCCCAAACCAGGCGAGGGTATTCCAGGGAGGCGGAAGAGGGGATAATGTGAACAATCAGGACCCCAGGCTCAATGTTCACTCAGCAAACCTAAGTGCATCTGAACCACATTAAAACACACCTTGGTCTTACTTACCCACATGCTGTGTCCTTACGTGCCCTTGCTGAGGGGAGCAAAAGCAGAACTGGCTGTTCCTAATCCCTTTAGGAAGGGCAGTGCTTTTCCCAGCTCACTCCCTCATGCCCGCTGGTTATCCTCTGCCTGCTGGAGGATCCTGCCCTGGCTTGAACATCCTCCTTTCACCAGGTGTGCTTAGGCTCAGCTTTATTGCAGCACCTTTGCAGTGTCTCCCTGTTCTGATGCACCCTGGCCCTCAGATCTTCACCTGGTCAGTGGGAGAGGCAGAGTGGCCAAATGCTGCAGCTGGTGAGATTTGGATGGCATTCCAAACACCTCCTGACTGTGCAATGGTTATATCAAACTGGCAAACATCTCCCCTTCCTGACCAGAAATTGCTGTTACCCCTAGGGTTAGCAGGCTGGTTTCAACTTGCTTTTACAGAAGTGTCTTGATTTCCTTCAGTTTTTCCAGAACAGGAGGAAAATCATGCTTTGTGTATTGGTTTGAATCCCTGTTTTCAGCATTCCTAAGCATACACTGCAAGACTTTTACACATCTGTGTCCCCAGGGTGGGGAAACATGGGCAGAGCAGTCTGAGACCATCCTAATGTCAGTAGTAAGGGCTCGGGAGGCTGCAGTCCTATTTCCTTTGCTGCTTCCATGCATTCTCTGTCTGAGCTAGGCAACATGTGAAGGAGCTGAAACTGACTGGAAACAGATGAAAAATACTTAAAACTATTTTTTGGTGGTGTATTCTTAAGCCAGGTCTCTGCCTGAACCATTGCTTTGAGTCTTCACTGTTTCCCAAATGGATGGCTGAGACCTCTCCCACCTCATTTTGAAATGATGAGAAGCTGAAGAGAAAGCCTCAACTCTCTTCTGGCAGGGGTCAGATCAGTAGAGGAACCACTTGGGCTGTCTCTGGACACCTGCAGCATCCTGTCCCAGCCTCCCTCCAGCTTGCTGCCAGCATCTTCTCTTCTCTATCCAAATCAGCCTTTCATCATTCCCTGCATCGCTGCCAAACTCTGCAGCTCCAGTTGAGGATGTGGCCACTACAGAGGCCTTTGTACCTGCCAGTGGTCCCAGTGGGGAAAGGACTGGACAGGTTTTTGATTACTTCCCTCCTGCTGGCAATGTCAGGAGGGGCTCGTGTGTAAACATGGTGTCACCTCAGCCTAAGTTTGAGCCCTTGATTTGCTAACAAGAAGTTCCAAAGGTGCTGACCATGACCTTCCCTCTGCTCCATCTGCAGCTGCCCTCTTCCCTTCTGAAAGGGGAACATCTCAAAAACACATCTGAGATTTGGGGGGCACAAAGCTTCAGCAAGGCCAGAGGGACACTGAGGCACTCACTGGACTGTCACTGCCATGGATGGGAGATAACCACAACAGCTCCAGTCCCTGGTGGCCCAAAGCTGGAAAGAAACAAGAAAATGCAGTGGTTTGAATCATGTCAGGTTTGTGGGTGCAGCACAGAGCACCTGCCAAAAAGAAAAAAAAGAAACCAAAAAAAACCCAACCAAAAAACCAAAACAAACAAAAAAGAGGAAGTTTGGGTCTGCTGTGTTTGAGAAATTACTGCTGGCATTGAGAAACAAGATAACAAATACGCCTGATTTGGGGTGAGGTGAGCACTGCTGATAAAAGTTCCCTAATGCCTGGGGGTGAGAGCTGCCAGGTCGGTGCCAGCTGGCAGTGCCATGCCCCAGGAACGTCCCTGACAGCTGCCAGGAGGAATCCAGCCTGTCCCACCGGTGCCCACCTTCACCTGGGGCTGGTCTGGCAGGGGAGGACTCTGCCTCTGAGAAATGGAGGGAAGAGCAGGAGGTCACCCCAAGCTTTGTCCAGCTGAGAAACACAGTCGGGATGGCAAGAGGGGGGGTGGAATTACGTGTCTTGGCCACCTTTGCAGTCGGGGCGGCTGCCAAGGTGAGGGTGCAGAGAGAGCCCTGCCCTGCCCTGCAGGCACCTTTCCCAAACCAGCCAGGGTTCTCCAGAGAGGGAGTAAAATAAGCTTTCCCTTCACAGAGGGTGGAACCAGTGGGGTTTACCTCCCCTTAGGGAAAGCCCCAATCTTGAAGCACCTCCTGGGCTTGTGCTCCCTAAGGCGGTGGGTGGGAGGCACTGGGCACCATCCTGGCCCTTCCTCAGCACCCAGCCAGGTGTAGGAACTGTCCCTTCAGCCTTCCCTCGCCGAGAGGGGCTGTAGGTGCCGAAATTCCAAGTGACAGCACCTCGGGGAGCCCCAACATGGCCCCTGTCCTGCAGGAGACAAGAG
Organism: Pomatostomus ruficeps; assembly: GCA_013400735.1. Taxonomy (NCBI): domain Eukaryota; kingdom Metazoa; phylum Chordata; class Aves; order Passeriformes; family Timaliidae; genus Pomatostomus; species Pomatostomus ruficeps. Next base: position 206,620 of record VYZT01049953.1, on the reverse strand, counting down.
GGCGCCGATGAAGATCGCGGATCCAGAGGGGCACGGCGGCGGCTCCTGCTGCGAGACCTCCGGCTGAGAGATGCAAGCCCCGCAAGGATTCCCTGCGGAGGCCGCCCTGCGTGGAAAAGGGGCCGGTCCCGAGCAGAGGAGGAGGAGGAGGAGGAGAGGGTGGGTCGCTGTGTCTCCTGTCAGGCTCCCGCAGGCGGGCCGGCAGCGCAGGCGGCAGCGGGGCTGTGCTCTCACCGCGGGGCAGGAGCCCCGGCGCTCCCTCACCATGATCCTCTGGCTGTGCCTCTGCTGGGGCTTCTCGCCCTCGGCCGCAGAGCCCGACTCGGAGCTGATGGCCAGGTACCTGGAGGAGCAGCTGCTGGCGGACTACAGCATCGTGGAGCAGGTGGGTTGTTAGGCAGTGGTGGCTCGGGAGCAGCAGGTGCCCGCGGCTGGCTCGTCCCCTCTTCACCAGCGGTATTGACAAGCGGGGCAGTCTGATAAAAACGCGTTTATTCCACCTGTCCGTGCAGCTCAGCTCCGTGAGAGGTGCTAGAGCCAGCATGGAATTGTGCTGGAGGTGCTAATCCAGCAGATCACCCTCCTGTGATGGTGTTGCTGCCCCGGGGGGTTCGGTCTGACATCCATCCATCCCCAGGGCTCTGCTAACGAGGCATTGCACAGGGACCAGGGAGTTAACGCAGTGTCCTGGCCACACTCCAGCCTGAGTAATGCCGAATATCTCAAGCTCGGGGGAAAGTTTTTTTCTGCCTATGATCTTACTGTACTTGATTTTTAACTCGTGCTGGATGAAACAAGCCACATGATTTTCAGCTTCTAAAACACTTCTTGATAATGAAAGAAAAAAAATATATTCTACAAGTGAGGGCTGTTATATTGTGTTATTGTGTGGCTTAAATTTTTCTGAGGAAATGGAATTGAAAGAGCAATGAACTTTTTGCAGTGGTTTGGGTGGTGGTTTGGGAGGCTGTGATCCATTTCAAGTGGAAAGTGTCCCTGCCCATGGCAGAGGGGTTGGAAATGGATGATCTTGAAGGTTCCTTCCAATCCAAACCACTTTGATTCTGCAAAAGTCTGAGCTTCAGGTCTGTGCTCGCATCTGTCGGGTCCATAACAGGTACCACGTGTGACTTCGTGTCACGTAGGGCATCAGTCAGTTATCTAAATTTTATCAGATCTGAGAGGCTCTGTAGTGTATGAGACACCCATGTGAGCCTGACAGATACAATGCAGGAACTATGGGATACCTGTGCCTTACTGGGGTCAGGTGGGATAATCCAGTGTGTCTAAAATGTCAGTATTGCCTGTATTTGGCATCTTCTGGGAAGAGTGAGACTCGTCATGTGTATCTGTACCCATTCCACCTAGAATAGGAAGAATCTCTCTCCAGAAGCACCCATATCTTTCCCCTACCAGGAAACAACTTTGTTGTCAATCCTGATTACTATGGATGCACATTCCTTTTGGGGAATTCAGCTGAAAACCAACACTGTTTTACAAATCCACCTATCCAAGTGGGAGAGAGTATCTCCACCACTGCCAGTGGGGTGGTGTCTGGGATCACTCACCTGCTTTAGAGGGAAAATCAGCTGCAAAGCTCAAAGAACTGGCTCACAACACTGAAATAACCCGGCTAATGTTGCTTGAGGCAATGAGGGTGTATTCACAGGAGCTGTGTTGCTGGCAGGTCAGGGTCAGCAGTAACTTCCACCAGAAAAGCAGTGATGTATGAATAGGTGTGAATAGGTGTGGTGACCTGGTGCCCTGGGACAGCCAGACCTAGAAGAGGACGTCTGTCTGTCCTCACTGGACACCTGAGCCAGGCTGAGAACAGGCAGGTGCTCCCCTAGATCAAGACACTGCTCTATAAACAAATCCACTGCACAGCTGATGTCCCGTGTACCACGCCAGGACTAACAGATGGCAGTAAGTTATGGGGTCACTACTCGCAATTATCTGGCTCTAATGAGTGCGTTGGAAGGCTTTAAAGCTAAAGGTTGATGGTGATTTGGAAATTGTTCCATTAGATGATGCCAGTGAAGCTGCCTGATTAGAACAGTCCAAGGGGCTGATCACAAACCCTGCAGCAGTGCTTTGGCAGCACTCAGGAAGACCTAAAAATCAGGATACTGCTGTCTGGTGATCCTTAGTTCCTCACTGACATCCACTGGGTACCCCCAAGACTTGAGAAAGTGGCTCTGGAAGGAGCCAAGTCGCACAGAGACTTCTTATGCAGATAAGCAAGCAAACAAAATGGGGTTTGGTGGGGAAAGATAAAACCAAGAACCAAGTTTCCAGTTGCACAGATTAGTCTTTAAAAACTCCTGTGACCATTCCATACAGAACAACAGGTGGATTTGTTGCAAAAGGTAAACCTTCAGTAAAAAGTACGGAGGATTATTGATCTCTCATACCTGCCTCTGCTCCAAGCAGGACCAACTTCACAGGCATTTATCTGGCTTTTTCTGAAGAACCTGCAGTGATGGAGACTCTGCAGCCCCTCACAGCAGGCTCCTGAGGGGCTTTTTTTGTCTGAGATAACAGACCCAGACAGAAAGTTTCTTCCAAAACTTAAAATGCAAAGACTCCTCTCCTCTCCTCTCCTCTCCTCTCCTCTCCTCTCTCCCAAGGGAGCAGTTTTCTCTTGGTTCTAATTTTACGAGATGTTGGCTAAAATAATACAGAAGGAAATAGTAAAGATTCTCATGGATGAAACTTTAATTTCCCCACTGGGCATTCCTGAGCTTTTCAATGCGCGATACAAACAGACATAAAATCATGTCTTTGGCAAGGGCTGCTGCTATTTCAGTGCAAATCAACAGAAAGGGCAAACCAGGTAAAAAAATGTTGTTGCATTCTTCTGCTCTCTGGGGTTCCACTGACATTTTAAGACGGCGCTTGACTTCCCTCATTGACAAAAGACTTGCTTTGGGGAGGGACTTGATTTGGAGATGTTGTTGACTCTCACACCATGTGAGAAGAAGTCAGAGGAGTTCATGAGGAGGGTGATACAGTGAGTACAATGCACTGTCACAGGTGAAGCTCTTTGTTTCATAATAAGACCTGTGGCTGAATTTAAATCTTTTTATTCCCTTTTGGCACATAACTAGTGCTTTTCTGTCACTGAACAATAAATCCACAGTACCTGTGGAGAGTGTTTAGGCAACGGATCTGCTCTTGAGTTAATATTCATGCAGCTGAAGCTGTAACTTTAATTTAAGCTAGTTATAGAACCCTAGAATGATTTGGGTTGGAGGGGACCTTAAAAATCATCCAGCTCCAAACCCTTGCCATGGGCAGGGACATCTTCCACTGGACTAGGCTGCTCAAAACCTTGTCCAGCCTGGCCTTCAATACTTCCAGGGATGTTTTTAGCAGCTAAAGTCTGGCTCTCCTGCCATCATGCAGAGGGTCCCTTGCCAAGCACCATTTGCAAAACACCGAGCACCTCCTTGCCTGAGACAGCCACATTCCACTGCCGAGCTTTGATCAGTGGGTCTGTTAATAGAGAAGAGACTCGGGTTTTAATTTTAACCAGAGGAACATTTGAACCTGGCCATGGGTGATCAGTCACACAGCCCATGTCTGGGACTAAACAAGTGACATGTCTGCTGTGAGCTGAGTGGGCTGCACTGACTCCCTTAACTCTTTGCAGGTTGCTCGCCGTGTGCCAAGACAGGCCAAGTTCCTGCAGAGGCTGGTACGTATCACACCCTGTCCTCGTTTCACCTCATGGCAATGACACTTTCCCTGGATATGTGTGTGTGTGCGCATCCCTGTACCCAGGAATGAACTGTGTGATGGTAGAGTGAGATTCTGGGTAACAAAAAAAAAAATCTTCATTTTGATCTATGCAACAAGTACAGGTTCTACTAATACTTCCCAATCCATCTTCTCAAGCCCAGATTTGGAGAAGGAACTCCTGATGTTACAGACCTTAACCACACAGTGAACATAAGCCTGATGAAATCTCATTGAATTTGAAGAGAAAGAGAGAGTTTGCTTTGAAATTTGGAGATGTCTGTCATTCTCTGACAAAATCTACTGAAGAAAGGACGAAAAAAAGGAAGCCAATATCTTTCTTCAGCACAGATGTCTAAGATTTAAATGTCGAGAGGCAGCCAGTGGAATTGCTGTTCATGGCCAGTTATTTTTCTGGCTCTTCTGGGGACTTCCCAGTTGAGAACTGGTGGAACTCATTTCACACACTGAGCAGCCATCACCTTAACAGCTTCTGGTGCCCTTCATCTTTGACAGATTGGAATCAGCAGCCTAGAGAGAAACTCTCAGGCTTATTACCAGTTTATTACTTCTAATCTGAGAGGCAGTCAATTTGTTTTGATGAAAGCAACTGATAAAGGCAGAAATACTGAAAGGATTTCATTTATATTCAGCTCTTTTTCTGTCTTTCCAAATATTTCATGTAAACAAGCACAAGATAATTTGTTTGGTGAGAAAATTTCAGCTGCCAGTTCATCATCATAACCAGGACACCTCCACGGAGCATCCAGCCAACCTGCCTCATAGCAGTGTGCTAATCTGCTGCCTTGGCATTCCCTCACTTAATTCTTAATAGGGATGATAAATCACAGTAATAATAACATTAAACAAATGGTTTGTTTTGCTTTTTTTTCTCCTTTGAGCTGCCTCTCATCTTCTGAAGGCCTTAATAAAAAGTGGAGAAAACAAACAGGCGCTTGCACAGCTGTAAGTCAGAACACCAGGCACTGATGGATTGTGCAAGAGCTCCAGGGAATGCGGCGCAGGAATCACAGAGTGGAACTCGGGCTGCCCGCCCAGCCTGACCGAGCAACCTGTTTGGAAAAGGCCTCTGCCCCCATCATTTATATTTTCCCTATACAGGGAATAGCAGATCCTTCCAGGGATGGAAAAACGAAGCAATCTTTTCATGCTCAGCTGTACTTGATGCCCTTATCCAGTGTTTGATTTCTCCAACAGCAACTCCCATCCACCAGGAAGAGGGAGGGGAGTTGAAAGTCTTTTTTTGTTGTGGTTTTTTGCCATTCCTCAGATTGTAAGGATATGAGAACTGGAGCTTGTTCAGTTGCCCCATCCCTGGAAGTGTCCATGGCCAGGTTGGACAGGGCTTGAACCATCCTGGTCTAGTGGAAGGTGTCCCTGCCCATGGCACAGGCTGGAACTGGATGGTCTTTAAGGTCCCTTCCAACTCAAACCATTCTGTGATTCAGAGATCAGCTGAAGCCAGCAAAGAGAGAATTTAGCAAAAAAATCCCTAAGTGATGTGTTTTTTCATATAAAATATCATTAAGCTGTGGAACTCCTTGCTGCAACATGTTGCGGATGCTAAAATTTTACATGGATTCAAAAAGGAGCTGTGTAAAGTAATAGAATAAAAAAATCCACGGAATACAAATATACCACCAAAATACCACCCTTGACTCAGGAATTCCTTCAGTCACAAATTACTGAAAACTGAGAGACTATTTCTGGGTAGTATCAGTGCAGGTTGGACTGATTTTACACTCCTCCTAAGCATGTGCTGTTGGTCTCTGCCAGGGACAGGCTACAGGGTTAGAACTGCTTTTTTCTCACCCAACAGAATCATTCTCACGTTGTTGTCATAACAAGGGCAAGTTTGTGTTCTCTGTTGCATTTGAAAGATGTTCTGAGTTCCTGTGCATCCGTCAGTGCATTCAGTGTCAGATACATCGCTGCAGAGCCATTTGTGTCTCAAGTAAAAGGCAAAGGGCTTGATCCTCGTTAGCTGCTGAGCTGTCAGCTACATATAAACCTACAGTTTATGATGAACTGCAGCACATGGTGGTGAATGCAGAAGATCTGAAACCCAAGGATTTGCTGTAGTTTCCGATTCTTTCTATAATTTCTGTTATTAAATCCTCTGCGTCCCTTGCTATGCTACAGGCTATTAGTGGCGTGGAAGATTGAATGAAGCATCAGTTCGTTATATCCGAAAACATTCCTACAACCCTACTTTCAATCAAAACTCCCCATCCTCTCCACCTTCAGGATAATAAGACTGGAAAGTCATACCTGTGTATCAGGGAAGGTCCTAAGAACAGCAGGATCTAGTTCTAATTAGCAACAGTTAAAAAAACAGTGGTCTAAGGGTGGGACAGTAGATCTGAGCAGGGGTGTTCCAGTCTAGATCCACAGATCCATTGCACTGAGCTGTCTGAAACCAGTGAGGTGAATCCTACCCTGGGAGTTCTAATCCCTTGCCATTGTGCTCCACGTGAGCTGAGCAGGATCCTGGACACAGAGCACATTCCCCAGTTAAAGATATCTGTCATTACTAGGTTAGTCTGAGACACATTGTCAGTCTTTCCAAGCCTTGGAAGCGTGGGCAGGCAGGGCTTTGTGCCAGGTGTGTTGGTAGATCTGTGTTTCCAGTGGATCCTCATTCTTGCACTTGCCTGGAATTCACTAGCCCAGCAGCTTGGTTAGCTGGATGCTTGGTCACGTCTAATGCCATCAGCTACTGCAGGAATGTTCTTGTTTCATACTCAGACAAACATTTGCTCCCTTTCTGAAGCCATCTGCCAAAATTATTTTTGTTCTGAAAGAAAGCCTGGACACGCAGCTGAAGAGCCTGTTCTTGTCCTCACAACTCTTACGTGACTGTGAGTTTTTACCAACCTCAGTAGGAAGAGTCTCGCTGTATTTGGCTTAGTGAGGTTGCTCTGTATTTACGGTGTATTTTACCCTTTATCTCCCTTCTGCTTTGGAGGGTTTGGTCTTTGATTGTGCAAGTCAATGTACAAACTTTTTTTTAAAAGGCTGCTTACAGTTAAGTACACTGAAGTACTCCAGGAAGAAAACATTTGAGCTCCATGGAGATGCTGCTGTCAAAAACACATTAGTCTGGAGCAATGCTCCAACTCAGGACTTGTGCACGAGAACACATTCTCAAGAAGCAGAAATTGGCGTTCAGCTTCCATTGCTACATCATGTGTCATTGACTGCTGTCTCTGCTGCTTCTCTGCTGGAAGAAATCCAGTGTGGGCTAAAAGGCTTAAAATATTTTGCTTGAGATGTCACAGTGTCAGTGTTTTTTATTAAGTCCCTTCATCCATTGGCGCAGACTTCCAGGATGGATTCTCAGCAGAGGGGGACTCAGTTGACTCCACTGACAGCAATTTTTCTGTTTACATAACTTATGGATCTGACTGGATGACTTTGAAGGTGCTTCATACATGGTGATGTCAGTCTTTCAAGAAGTCTTCCATCTGCTCTTGTGCAGAGTGCACAGGGCAGGATCTATGACAAAGTTCTGGACCCCATGGGGACATATTTTGGGCTTCTCTTCCCAGGCCACAAGGGAATAATCCCGATCCTCTCTCTCAGTCAGAGTTGAAGGCTTCAGTTTAGGACACAGATGGATTTTATCAGGGTGTTTCACAACTCAAGGGCTGGCATAAGCAGAGCTCTCAGACCCTTCCCAAGCACTGGAGAGTGTCTGTGGCCTCTGTGCATAACCAAAGGCAGCACCACATTCCTGATTTACTGTTTGCAGCTCACCTGAAATTTTGAGGACAAGCCCACCTTGCCTGTGGCTGTCAGGAGGTCTAACACTCACTGGGTGGGAGTTTGCTAGTCCATATTAAATATTAAATCCACTGGAACACTGAAGGGGTGAGTTATCCAGCTGTCTGTTTAGAGGTGACCTTTTGCTTCCTACAGGAAACCAGGCCTCGGATGTCGGAGTTCCACGTGAGGTCCACGATCATTTCCCGGTACGCTTTCACCACTGTGTCCTGCACCATGGTGAACAGCGGCTCTGAGGCACGAGAAGCAGTGTTTGAGATGCAGATCCCAGCGGCAGCTTTCATCTCCAACTTTACCGTGTAAGTAAGTAATGCACAGACCAAGTCTATGGATGCCAGGACACTAAATTCAAATCCTCAATGTAAACAGGGAGGGAAACTATTCTATTTCCCATCTGAGTGTCTTTTAAACACTTCCTTCTCCTTTTCTCTCTGATTTGAATGAGAAAAATCCCTCCAAGACCTCAGAAACCTTTCCAGAGAAATTTTCAGCAACACTAGCACATATATTTATCTCACCTGACTGACTGTGGTGCCTAAGGATCTTCTTGTTATTCCATATTCTCTACATTGCCAATGGAGCAGAAGTCAGCTCCAAACAGCAGATAGGTTCAGTGGCTGCTGGAGGTGTGAATGATAAACCAAATACAGAGAAACCTCATAGTGAAATGACTAATAAATTAAAGGTCCCTTCCCAAACGTGTTTGGTTTGATCATCCTCAGGTCCTCTCTACAGGCAGATATTGGGGCCATAGCTTCAAAGCTGACCAAAGGGCATAGGGGGCCTGCTCTTTAAGAAGTATTTCCATTTAGAGTGAATAGGAGCAATAACACACTTTAGCCTTTGTACTGGGCTGGTATTTCCAGCCAGGGAACTCCTGAGTTGGCTTCTGTCCCAGAGACTTGGGTGGACTCAGTAGAGTGACACCAGGAGCACTCTGACTCTTCTCACATCACAGGCTGTGAACTCACCTACAGCAAAGGCAGGGCTGTCACTGTACTTGGGTGCAGAGTGACCACACTGACATCTCTGATCTCTCCAGGAGCATTGGCAACAAGACTTATTATGGAGAGGTCACAGGGAAAGAAAAGAAAAACAGCAGCGATGACAAAGAAAGGCACAAGAAACCTCCGAGCCCCACAGAGGGAAGGTGAGTGTCGTGCATTTGGCTGTGTTCTGGGAAGGGACGCGTTCTCCTTCCACCTTTGTCCTGGCTGCCTTGGCATGCCCAGCCATGGATTTACAGGAAGGATTAGCTAAATCGAGTGTTATCTGCACTGTCTGGTGTCATTCCTGTACTCCAAGCCATGTAAAATTGCGTGTGGCCTTTTCTAACCCTGCCACGCAACTTTTTAAATTCCAAGATGCTCCAGGATGCACCACTGGGGGAAAGAATTCTTGTTACTTCCTGAATAAGAGGAAGGAAAATTAAGGTGCTGTCATGGGCAGAGTCATCCACTTCACTCAAGAGGGAAGCAACAACATGCTTTATTTATATAAAGTAGTAAATCAACAAAGTTCAATGGCAAATGCAACACCGGTTTAACAAGATTTGACGGGAAGGTTCACATGATTATTTATAGAGAACAGGGTCAGGCAAAGCTACTGGGAGAGGTGAAGGAGGTAATGTGTGATGTGTATGGGATGTGAAGGTGTCTTTGGGTTTTCCTTCCAGGGAGAATGGCTATGAGACATTCAAGGCCTCTGTCTTCATTCCTCGCAAGATGCAGGCCAGGTTCATTTTGCATTACGAGGAACTTCTGCAAAGGCGCCTGGGGAAATACGAGTACACCGTCAGCGTCCGGCCCCAGCAGCTGGTGGGGAGGTTACGAGTGGAGGTGAACATCCTGGAGAACTCAGGAATTGTGTCCCTGGAGGTGCCTCCCCTTCGAAACAGCAAGCAGAAAGGCAACGGGAAGGCTGAAGGTAAGGAGAGATTTCAGGACCCGTGGTTCTGTTACTTGTGGGGCCTTGATCACTCCCCAAGAAGTGGCCTGGCAGTGTTGGATCTATTTTCTCTGGATGACTGTGTCTGTGTGGTATCTGTGCATGAGCCTGTGAGGACTTTGAAGCTTAATGAATACAGGGCTGATCCCATTCATCTGAATAGGCCTTTTATTTTGCTATTGTCTTCAAGAGCTTTGAACTGGGCCTTCAGGCCTTGTGCTCAGCACTGGAGCAGGCTCTACCCTGGCCTCCACGTCTCCTGGGAACTGTTTATTTTAAGTGAATTGTTTTTTCCATCCATCCATGCCAAGGCAGATAGGAAATCCTGCACTTCAGAACATGGGAAATTCCAAGAGGAAAATCCATGTTTTGCCAAAGCACTAAGTGCTATCTGAGCATCTGCTCCTACCCCCAACTGTCCTTTCTCACTGTTCAGACAGTGTAAAGGTAATTTTTTTTGGTGTGAAACAACAGTGAGTGGCTCAGGATACTGTGATTGCTACATGTGGACAAAAAAAACCACCAAAAAAAAAAGGATGGAAGGAGGATGCAGAGTCTTTTGGGACTTGACCCTCAGTCTCTCCAAGCGACACGATGCCAGCAAAATGAGTGGAGCTGTTCATGTCTGCCATAGAAAGATCCCAAAGCATGTGAACCGGAGTTATGCAGATCGCTCAGTGGGATCCTACTGATTTCATCCAGATCACATGAAATCAAGGCTCTCAGTGAGACTGGACTATCTTCAGGTCAAGCCTCATTAGTCTCTGTGTCGTACATCCACGTGCCAAGTGATAAATGTGCTCTGTTCCTCATCAGGAGAGGCAGGAAGCCTGTCTCACCTATCAGGGAGTATCACAGAGCATTGCTGGCCTATGGTTTCCTGCAAGACATCTGGCTTTGATCAAGCTTAGAGACAGGCAAAGCAGAGCAGACACACTGCTGGTCCAGTGCAGTATGGAAATTCCTGCATGTAAGTGACATACAGGGAAAACTCATGTAACTCACAATCCAAATGGCAATCTGGGAGCACTGACACTCTTGGCACCACACTTCAGATTTCAAAGAGCTCGTATAAAAATGGGCCCGAGCTGTAAGATTCCATAATTCACCCTAGCCAGTAAAATGTATATAAAATAGGTGTCCCATTGCAGGATGGGTAATGCAACCAAAGCTCAGGTTCCCTGTGCTTTATCTGTGTTCAAAATTCAATTACAGATCCTTTCTGTCTGGAATCATCCCATGTGGGTGTACATTATATTCCAGCTGCCTGTCATCTCTCAAGCTGGATCCAAAACCAAACCATCAGAGCCATTAGTTCCTCCCAGCAAAGCCTCCTTGCTCATGTGACACCCAAAATCCCAAGAGCATGGGATCTGCACATCCAGTAAGACCTCCAGGGAAGGCTGTGGGTTTTTAAGTGAAAGACAGGTGAATGTGAATCTCACATTTAAAGAGGGCTGCTTGGTAGGCAGTCTGTTAACTGGGAGTAAACCAGTAAAAAGTGTCTGCTCTCCCTTGGATTCCCATGGCTTAAAACTCTCCCGTACCACTTGGCTGGACATTGGAACACTGGGAAATGGTACTGCCTGACTGTTTTGAGGTTGAATATGTTGTGAAGGCTCTCTTCCTCAATTCCCTGTGTCTAAACTATCGCACAGTTAATGATAAAATATGAGATTTTGATAAGTATTTATGAATTACCTGGAAAGTAGTGGATGGAAAATATATTGTGCCATCAAGCTGTTACAAGCCACCCAGAAGGTGAGGGTTAACCCAAGTTCTTCAAACTACACCAATTCATCAGCGTTTGTAAATATACATATGTAGGGTTTATTTTAGAACAACCTGGTTGCACAGAAAAATAAATATATTTTGGTTCTTATTACCTCTAGTAATATGACACTATAAAACCATAAAAATATCACTTAAGAAAATGTATAAGACTGGAAAGTTCCCACCACCTGAAAGACCTGAGACGAGACTTGGTCGTTGCAATTTCAATGTCTGTTGGTCAAAGTGGTGGTCACAGGTCAGATCCATCAAGTGGTGAGGGAAATCCTAGGGAAACCCACAAAATGGGCAATCTATTGGGTTTATATTCACTCAGGTTCAGGTGGGGAATTTGAAATGGATGATGGAATGTTGTGGATCAGGGACCCCTGGATGATGGAACTGTTGTGGGTAACAGGATGCTTCGGGAGTCTTTGACACCTTCTGAGAAGATACAGCTGCCTATTAAATTAATTCTGTTGAGTCAGTTACAGCCCATTATGGCCCATCAGCAGTGTGAACACCCTCAGGCTCCATGAGAAGGTCTCAGCACTGCCCAGGCAAGGGAGTTATCACTGATAAGGACAGAGAGACAAAGTTCCCTCCTCCCAGGGTTCCCCTTTCCTTCCCTCACCCAACACCCGCTGCAGCCTGAGCTGGGCCGTGCTGACCCTCGGCACCTGAGCTGGGGCTTTGCCCCTCGGCTGCTTCCCCTGGAGGTTTGAGCCACCAGCATAGCGGTGTCTCTTGCAGTGTCACTTCTGGGTATGTTCTCCTGACTCTTAGAAAGCCCTTCGTCCATCCTCTCTGCACATGGAGCCAAGACAATGTGATGACAGGTCTTTCTAGGATATTTCCTTTGACAGTGACTCCTGCACACATGGCTCCATCTGGGAGTTGTGTTTTTCCCAAAGGAAGGTGTTAGGCATGTGAGTTTTGGAAAACGATCTTGTGGTGTGTGCAGGTGCTGTCTTCTGTCCCATACAAACCCCAAAACAGGAGGCATTGAGGCCAATGATCCCGACCTTCTCTGGTGACCTCAGAACGGAGCCACTTTCTGAATGATGTCCTGGATGCTGTCCTTGATGCTATCCTCATCCTGTTCCTCCAGTGCAGCCATGTGAGAACAGTCATGAGCTTGGGTAGCAGACACTGCTGCTTGAGGATGACTGTTTCTTTCTGAAGTCAAAGGTCTCAAAAAGCTTTTTATTTCTTATAACAGCTGTCTGGAAGTTTCCACGTGTTAGCGGAGGATGAACTTTGCATTTGAGCTCTAATCCCAACTCTGCCAGACTCCAAAATAATTTAGGTTTAACTGTTCCTCTTGTGAGGACGACAATTTCATATGGAAAATGCTTTTTCCTTCTCTGTTTACTTCTTTAGCTGAATTTAGTGGAAAGTTTGTCTGAAGGCTCTACTAACTCCCTCACTGTGAGCACAAACCAGCCCAAGCATTTGGAGCTCATCCACACTCTGGACTCTGAAATATCCCATAGATTTTTCTCTCTCTGACACTTGTTTAACAATAACAAGGCCAATAAACAGAGGAGAATAATTGTGATCCAGCTACCAAGTGCTGCCTAAAAAAGAAACCTGGGGGAAGACACAGGAACTGTGTTCAAGAATGTAAAAGGTTGCTGCAAGGAGGAAAAGGATACTATGCCTTCTGTGTCAATAACCAAAAGAACAAGAAGTCATGGGTTTATAATCCAGAAGGAAAAATGTAAATTAGACATTGAAAATCTCTAACAGTGAAAAAAGTGAAGCTCTGGAAAGGACTGGCAAGTGCAGGCTCTGAGTTTCCATTACTGGAGGACTGGAGTGTTTCCTGATTATATCATAAAACTAAGTAGGAAGGGATTCGGCCTGGGAACATGGGATGAATTAGATAAGTTACCTTTGAGACCTGATTTTTGTTATTCCGGAAGAAAAAAAAAAAAAATTTGGACCTTTTCTATCATCATTTTTTGGTTTTTGTTCTCTGTCCCAGAGATGGAGAGGAGTGGCTGTGAAGAGGATGGGAGAGATTCCTCAGCAATTCTTGTCACTTACGATGGCTGTGTGAGACAGTCTTGGAAACTTCCTCCCCAGAGATCCCTAAAGCACAGTCTGTGTTAGAAAGGATGGCATTTATCACCTCCAGGGAGTGTTTTGAGGAGCAATGGAGGGAGGGAATGTGATCCACATGATCCACCTGTATCTCACATTGCTTTACACAACTGATTATGTGTGATTATGCCCATTTAACAGGTGGGGAAACTGAGGCATGGAGTTGCTACCTAAATCAGCTGATTTCCAATGGTCCATAGCAATGTTAAGACTGGAGCTCATGCTGCTGCGGCACAGCCTCTTGTCCTCACCCATCACTGTATTTATGGCAGAGAAGCAGGGAAGTGCTGCCCAAAGACCACAGACACAGAGGTGCAGGAGGAATTAGGAGGGAGTTTCTGTTTCCAGCATGGGACTGATTCTCACTGATCTTGGTGTGATGTGCCCAGGCAGCCTAACCCACAGCAGGCTTTCCTTCCAGCAGTTGAGGAGAAGTAACGTGAAACCCTCCGATCAGAAAATATAAATGAACTTTACAGCCATTTCTATGTAATCTAGGCATTTCCCACACACTGGGAGTTAAATGGGATTTCTGGAAGCAATAGAAGACAGATGGAAAATTCAAGAAGGCAAATGCAAGCAAATCTGATGTGTTATGTATTAAAAACATACTGCATCTGTTGAGTCATCAGATCAAAGGGCAGCTATAAAAATAAAAACAGATCAATACTGAGGTAAAATTTTATAGTGATGTTGATTTATAATTTTCTGTGCCAGGAGAAACGTGAAATGTGCATGGATTTTAGAAAAAAATGTCAGAGCTCTGGGTAATGATTTTATAAACCCCCTCTAAGATCCAGCACTGGTGTCCTGATGTGATTTCAGTGTATTGGCTGGGACCTCCCTCTCTTTTTCCGTCAGAATGGATGGATTGGAGCTGGCAAAGCATGAGAAGCTGTGATTTTACTGAGATTGGGTGAGATCTGTCATTCAGTCTCCTTGGACAAGGCTTTTGCTGAGGAGTTTGTTTCACAGTCCAGGTGCTCTAACTATAATTTACTTGTGTAGAAATTGGGCCTATGATAAAACCCTTTCCCATCTCAGCAGAACAGTCTCGTGCCTTGTCTTTTCAAATGCACTCACAGGACAGCTGTGAAAGTAAAGCAAAATCATCCTGGAAGTACCATCCTAGAGTGCTGTTGATTTATGAATGTTACTCTCATTCCTTTGCCTAGAGGAACCTAGATTGTACACAGCACCTCAGAGTAAAAGTTACAGATTTGGCAAATCATTTTATAAACCGAAAGGACCCTAATCCTGGTATTTCTATGCACTTTGACCTGTGGGAAGTCAAGTAAGTTAGGTAACCACTCCATGCCTCCATTTTCCTACTTGTCAAATGGACATAATCACACATCTCTGGTTTTGTAATTCACTGGGGGGTCTGGGTGTGATGTCCGTGTTCAATGCTGCACACAGATGTCACTTTGCCTTTGCCTAATGCTGCTCAAAGCCCTTTGCAAAGGGGAAGTGCCACTGCTCATTACATAAACAGGTTTATAGGAACCCCTGGAGTGGAGCTTTCCCAGACTGCTTGCACCTTGTCATGGAGATCAGTATTGCTAATTTATTGTTAATTAAAATTATCCTAAAGCAGGTGTCTGTCTGGCACTCTTGACCTGATTGCCACTTGCATAGTGGAGCCTAGAAAACAATCTTAGGTATTTGCATTGTGAACACCTGAACTGGAACTGAATCTCTCCCATCCCTAATTTCCCTGTCATACCACAGATTTTTTGGGCATTTTTGGAAAAGATTTGAGACTTCCCCTCACAGTATAATTAAGCAGTTGATTCTTATCAATTGTAATCAGCCCAGGAGCAGGCACAATAGAACTGCAGTGCCTCAGAGGAGTGTTGGAATAATCACCATGAGAGCTAAAGCACCCAAGAACAACTTCAGCTGAGAATCTATTTTGATGTTTCCAATAGCTAGTTAGGATAAGGGGAAAAGCCCTCAAAATCTGGAGAAGTTCAAGGGCCAAATCTGACCTTTGGTCAGTCTCATGTAAGGGTCCCAATGGAGTTCGGAGGGAACGAACAGCTGGCAAACCAAAGGAGGGTGAGGTGGGATTTTGTTTACATAGAGAGGCAATAGGGAACTTCCACATCCCTCAGCTGTCGAGAATGAGCACAGATAACAACACAAATCAGTACAAACCAACACAATCCTGCACGGTGGCTCAGACGTAAATTATTGTCTTTCTCTGAGGTGCCCTCTGCCAGGCACATCCCTCTTTATGGATTCAGGAAGGGTTTTCAGAGTTTAGGATGAGTTACATCTTAGGGATGCGGTTTGTGTGACTGCACTGGCAGTGTTGGATTTTGTCTGAATTTACTGAAACTGCAGTGACTATAATGGTAACTTCTGCTGAACGTAAAGGCAGCTAAGGTGGCTTGTTGAAATGTAGACATTACACATAAGACACTTGTCAGATCAAGGGATCAGTCACTCGGATCAATCCCACCTCAGGTGCCTGCAGTGTGTCTGAACATGCCACCTCAAGAATTCTTTCTAATCAATAAGGAAAAATCTACGGTGTGATTCATCTAATCCTGGAAGAAATGTTTAAACAGGTCAAATGAATCATGCTTGCATCGACTGGCAGGATCTCAGGTGCAGGATCTGCATCATGGATGTCTAGAACTGGCTGCAGTTAACAGCATGGACAGGTCTGAGGTTGTGTTTGGCCAAACAGAACTGCACACAGGAATTTTGTGTAAACTTTTATATCCCTGGTAGCATTGTAATATGGATTTAAGTTTAGAGGAGAGTGGTTAATTTTTTTTATCTCTCTTTTTTATCACTGGAGAGCTGAATCTTCAGTCTCAGCAAGTCACTGGGCTGGTTGACCTGGCTCTATGGCAACACCACCTGTGCTGTGCTCTGACATCTGTAAGGCAATGGGAAAAACCTGCAATGTTGTGGTTTTGTCTCAACAGGTGATGTGTCTCCTCCTCCCTCTACTGTCATTGGGCACACCAAAACCTTAGCTAAGGTTACATTCAATCCCAGTGTTGTTGAGCAAACCAGGATCGCCCGAAATGGAATTTTGGGAGACTTCATCATTAGATATGATGTCAACAGGGAGCTGAGTGTTGGGGATGTTCAGGTACTGTACACACGCTTCATCTTTTCTGTTTTATTAGCCGTACCTGAGGTGGTTAAATTGTCTTGCCTGCTCCAAATTCCTAGAAAATGCTTTCCAAGTGAAGGCTACTCCTCCACCTTGTAAGAACCATCCAAAATAAAACCAGTCAATTGATAACCACAAGGTGGACTTAGAACCCTACTCCACTGAGTTTCTTTTTGTGTCTGCTTTTCAGTTTCTCAGCATACTGCCTGTACACACCTGGATACACGGCCAGTTCCTCAAGTGCATGTTATGAGTCTGATCTGGGGGCACATGTTAAATCCTTGCTGCATTTGTGAGGAAACCCCACTGTTAACCATGGAAGGAGATGTGGAAAGCTCCAGTTGGCTCATCCAGTCTGGATAAACAGGGGACCAGAATTAAGAGGGATATCAAGCAGCATTCATACCCTCCAGTGCAGACAGGGTCACAAAAAGCAGCCAAATATCCAAATATCCCACAGTGATGTGTGTGGAACATTGCATCATGATCTGCCTTTGACTCCTGACTCCCTTGCTCTTCTTCCACAGATCCTCAATGGATATTTCGTGCACTACTTTGCCCCCACAGATCTCCCTCCGCTGCCAAAGAACGTCGTGTTCGTACTCGACAGCAGCGCTTCCATGGTGGGGACGAAGCTGAAACAGGTGAGCCCCTTGTGTCTGTCAGGGACTGCTCCGCTCTGAAATGGCAGAGCTTGGCTCAGGTTTGCCTCACCATCTTTCTTCTGCAAAACCTTTGCTGTGTTGGAGGTGAGAGGTGGCTCTGAAGACACCTCAAGGTGGGATGATTTACCTGCAGTCAGAAATGATCATGTCAGTGGGAATGGGATGGGAAGAAGAAATGTGGAAGGATTCATCACTCTCTAAAGGTCAGTGCTGCCAGAACTGAGCATAGGACTGTCCTGGGCAGTTCTGCTCTGAGCTGTATGAAAAGAGGCAGATTAGGAAGAATTCCCAGCGAAGTGCATTCAGCAGACAATTGCATCCAGTCTAACAGCACAGAGAAGATGCTGCTGCCTTTAAATTATCTTGGCAGAATACTTAGTGATGTATAACTCCAGAGGTTCTGCTGAAAGAAAAGTCAGTTTGTCCTTTTTGGGAATCTGAGTCTTTCAGAACAAATCTCCAATATTTTTCAGGGCACAGATCTTCACGTGAGCCACCATGCCAAGCTGAAAGGCACATCAAACATAAATGGAATATGGATTCCATGAATCCTAATTACCTTCCCCAGTGACTGGGGAAGAAGATGATTCTCTCATCAAGAGAGTCGTTAACAAACATTCTTGTCCTTTGCTGAATGAGGTTTCAAATCAAGATGCCTTTGAATCTGTACAAAGTCCTGTGGACAGGGCCTGGCTCTTGGCTTTCTGTTATCCTCCTGCTGAAAAATGTCCACTTTTCCTCTCAGAATAAACAGTTCTGGCACAAATGCCCCCAAGTCCTGCATGCTGGAAGCAGACAGTCAGTGACCAAGCACTGAACCAGGGAGATTAAGACTCCAAAGAGCTTTGGTGCCATCGTGAGCTGCACAAGTGGTCAGCAGATTAACCCTGCACTGTGAAAGCTTTTATTCTCCTGAGTATCAGCGGTTCTTTTCATTACACCTACTAGAAACAACACCCATTAACCCCTAGAGGTTTACTTCACAGCCTAGGCAGTTCCTGCTGCTAAACATGCATGGATCTCAGGTAAATTATCTACAGAGAGGTTCCTCCTGAGCCTGAAGTGAGAGAAGTGTCTCTCCAGAACCTTTGTTGAGAGTGTACCCAAATTTTTACCTGTTATCTCAGTATATTCTTTTTATGGAGAACCACTGGTGTGTTATGGATGAGTGGCTATGTGATGGAAGCACTTATCTTCCTTTGGTTCCAACTGCTTTGATCCAAACTGCTCCAAAAAAATAGAGCTTTAAGGAGTTAAGATCAAAATCATAAAACCTCCACATAGATTAATCAAGAAAAGACCAAAATCTAGGACTGGCTGAAAAATAAACCTCTCTTGGTTCTCTAGGAAAGTGTGATCAGTTACAGCCATGTAACTGTCCTGTCCGCTCAGTGTCCTTTTTACCCAGTTGTTGATGTTATTAAGATGTTTATTAAATTACAGACAGATTCCCTGGTGGCAGGATACATCTGAGCAGAGGAAATGTCTCCTTTTTGTCTTTTCTCTTGGACTCTCACAGCTGTGGTGATGTGTGGTGGTGTGCAGTGAGCTGGGAAATCCAACGGGATTGTCTTTCTTCATTTCTCTCTCCTGAGTCACATGCAAGGTCAGCTAAAAATACAGTCAGCAATTGTAAGGAGTGCTCTTGTGGGTCAGCTGCAGGGACTATGGCAAAGGACAGCTTTTAGGATTGTGCAAGCAAGGATGGGAAACAGCAGCTGTGCACCTCTTTCTGTAGTAACTAAGGGAGATTTTGAACTCTTCAGTCATCTTCCTTCACAAAGTTAATGGCAAAGTGACTCAAGTGGGGTCAGGATTTCATGCACCCTGCAGTTCCCACAATCCAATTGTGAGTCATTCATCTTTTCCTCTCCCAAGGTTTTCCTTTTCCAATGTGAATTTGTATCTGTTTGTGCCATCCCTTTTTTCCTAAGATATCTCAGTCTTTGAAGCAACAAATGTCCAGTTGCAGATACGTACAAAGAGACTGGTTGATCAGCTTGAATCAAATAATTGGAGGTGTTCAAAAACCATGTGGATGTGGCACCTGGGGACACGGTTTAGTGGTGAACACACTGGTGCTGGGTTAATGATTGGACTCAATGATCTTAGAAGTCTTTTCCAGCCTTAACAATTCTTTGGTTCTGTGATTAAGACCCTTGAAACATTCTCCTTAAATCACTAAGAGATGTATCAGCTTTGAGGGGAAGATATTTCTCCTCAGTTTTCACAGCCTCTGAGCTCTGGTGATATCCAGCAGACTGGGATGTGTTGCAGCAGTCAAACCCCACTGAGAGCCTGAGCCTTTGCTGCAGTCTCCTTTTAGCACTGGCAGGGAGATAAATTCAGGAATAGAAAATTCTTGAGCATGATGAGAAAAAATTATTCATGTGCTCGAGGCTTTGCACATCATTACTACTGTTCCACTGGCAAGGAAAATCCCCATGAACTTTGTTCCTTCGTTTGCAGAGACAGCGAGTCCTGTGTGGAACAGTTGCTTTTAACAGCCAGGAGAGCCTGGGGAACAGGTTGTATCTGCAGGATTTACTGGGAAGCAAAATGATTTGCCCTCTGAGCAGTCTGCCCTGCTGATTTTATGGTACTTTTGGCTAGGTAGAAAGGGATAGAGCAGTTTTACATTGGTAGAACCAAGAGAAGGAGGGGCCAGTTGTAGGTTCACCACCTTGTGATTACCACGATTGCACCCAGCTTCACTAAACACAGTGAGAAAGGACCCTTGTTACAGAACAAGCCTGTTCCAAGCTATGAATGTGTCCACAAGAGGATGAGTTTGCAGGTATTTTGCAGACTTGTGGTAAAACAGAGTTGTTTCAGCCATGGATTCAGTTCAGCTTACCTTTCCCACAGGCAATAAATGCCACACACTCAGTTAAGCAGTTGGCTTCACCGCAAGCCTGGCACCTTGTCAATGGTGCTGCGCCAGACTGTAATTTTCTCTGAGGTTAATTGCTCCAGGAGGAACCCAGCTGAAACTGGGACCTGCTGGGGATTTGCAAGGGCTCCAGTTTATTTGCCTGTGCCTGTTCAAGGGACACTGTTGGTACCCTTGAGTCGCCCACACTGCTGGAGCCCATCTGAGGGCCTTATGTGCCCAACCCTCACCCTCTGTGCCTCAGCACAGACCCCCCGAGGAGTTTCAGGGTGGTGAAGGAGCAGACAAGCACCTGAACACTCAGTGTTCTCCTTCCAAACTCCTCTGACTTCTGCTGCTTGCTGCAGAACTGGCTGTTAGCCTGTTGACTGTTAGTCCAAATGATGGCTGCTGCGCAGGAGAACAACCTTAAATCACTAGGGAACTTTGGAAAAAATGCTAATTCTAATTACAGCCTTTAGAGCGTTTAAAGGGAAAATTTTGTTAGGTTTTCCATTTCTGTTGGAAAGAAACAACTGGAGAGAATGCAGAAGAGCTGTCTGCAGCACCAACAACTTCCTGCAGCTGCCTCCTACTCAGGAACACACCCCAGCAGTGCTATCTCGGTCCTCTCTGGAGCTGTGAATATAAGGATATATAAGGAGTGAATATAGGATATAAGAATTACTGCAGTAAATAAGACATCAGATCCATGTAGATTTTATTTGCTCAAAGAAAACAAAAATAAAATTTCTCTTCCAAGGGAGATGCAAGTACCTGTCACACAACAAAATAATCTGCCTAACCCTAAAACTATTAAATAGTGACAGGGTCATACAGACAAACAGGTAACCTTCAGAGCAAGATGCTCTCAGGTATCCAGGACAGGGAGCATCTGCTTCTGGTCTCAGGACTAACAGCCAATTTTGCTTCCTGCTGAGTCAGTGGAAGCAATGACAAAACTTCCCATGAGGATCCCAGGCCACCTATAAAGTGCAAGTCCTTTAATTGGGTTCAGAGTAAATAGGATGCAAAGGTAAGGGCAGAGTTTGGCATGGAAATGCTGCTGAGGCTTGAACTGAAAACCCATGGAGACATTGAGAGCTCTCCCAAAGGTTTCAGTTGGACCATCACTGAGTTCATCAAAGGAAGAGCTGGAAACTGGTGCTGCTGATGTGACAGACACAGCCCAGTGACCCCCAGACAAGCCTGTAGTGAGATGGAAGTAGCTAAATCAAACTGGGAAGTCTGTCCATGGATTGGGGTCATTGATGTTTATGTACCAGAGCTACAGACAGCAGAGCTCTTGGTCTGAGACTGGGACTGAGGGCCCAGGCTGGAGTTTCAAGGGGCAGGAGTGTGGGTGGAGGCCCCAGCTGGGGCTGGGCAGAGCCATTAAAGCCTCTTGGTATCCTCAAGGCTCTGGCAAATGCATGAAAGTCAGCGAAGTGGAAGATCTTCCTTTAGTAGTCTTTTCCAAGCTGGAATTAAGGGGTTTTTTTTCCAGCTGCTGGAACAACACCTGGAAGCCAGGCCTGGCTTCTCTGTGTGTTTTCATCATGGATCTGTTATGTGAGTTTAGGTAGGTTATTTTCTTTGCCTGTGCTTGTCTCTTGGCAGAGTCTTGTCTTTAGCTGGCAAACCCACGTCTGGACTCGTGGCTGTACAAAGCTCCCCCAAGTCTCAAAGACACCAGATCTTTGCCAAGGCTGAAGTTATTAGATTTGCACTGTTTGCAGCAACGCTGCTATTTCCCAGTAAATACCCCTTCACCCCAAATCAGGGTGTGTCCTACACGTTGCTCAACTGGGACCATTTTTTTCCTGGCTGTGGAGAGCAGCTGAAGCTCAGAAGTGCCTGTGGGGCCTCATGTGGAATCCTGCTGGAGTGAGGTCTCCCATGTTGTATTGCTGTCATCAAAGAGTGTTCACAGCTCTGACTCTGAGGTCCACATGATGTAATTTGAGGTCCCTTAGCAATGAGGGATATGATGCTGTGTCATGAGGAGAGAGCTTTTTCTTGGATAGTTACCCCTGATGCGGTGATATAATCTTCTCCAAAACATCTGCTCTCTTCTCTGCAGAGTTTTGGGCAAAGAATTGGCTGCTTCTCATGCCTGAGGCAGTGGCTTAGGATGGAAGTGGACAGGGGAAGGGTTGGAGGCAGAGATGTGCAGGAGGGAATGGGGGGTTCTGGAGTTGGAAATGCTGAGAGGGTTTGGAAATGGTGAAAATTGGATGGAGGGCAGGTGTTGGAGGACTGTGAGGGGCCTGTGGCAGACTCTTTGGTGGGAAAACTGGCAAGTTTGCTTTTTTAAGGAACTATTTAGTGCTCTTGCATTGCTTAATGGTAACCCTGAGCAAAAGTGTTGGGTCTTTGCTTCAACCAACAAACGGTCACCACCATCCCTCACTTACCAGAGATCAGAGAATCCTAAAATGGATTGGATTGAAAAGGACCTTAAAAATCATCCAGTTCCAACCCCCTGCCATGGGCAGGGATACCTTCTACTAGATCAGGTTGCTCCTGGGGCATCCAACCTGGCTTTGATCACTTCCAGGGATGGGACAGCCACAGCTTCTCTGGGTAACCTGTGCCAGGGCCTCACCACCCCCACAGAGAAGATTTTCTTCCCAGTATCCAATCCAAATCTCTCTTCTTTTAGTTTAAAGCCATTCCCTCTTGTCCTATCACTAGGACCCCCTTGTAATGTCCCTACCACATATCCTGTAAAAAAGAACTGAAAATGGGGAAGTCACAAGGGAGGAGCAGCACATCTCTCCTAGCAGGTTACCCAGGGATGTTCTGAGTAGGGGCTAGAAAGCTACAAACCTGGCAGGCAGCTGAGAGACCCACTCTGGGAGAGTGGCTACCTGATGCAGGATGGGGATAATCCATACAAAGAGCACAGTGATCTGTGTCTCAGCTCCATTCCTGCTGTGTAACACAGCAGCTGACGATTGCTGGAATTGAGGGGATGTGTTGTGGACAGCTCTTGGGCACATCAGCTCTTCCCAGCACTGTGTCAGGGCTGATCTGTGTGACAGAGAGTGGCAGCTCGCAGTTGTTGGAACAGTTTTTGTGCCCTGAGACAAACTCCATCTTCTGAGGATGGGCAGAGGAAGAGATGTCAAGCTCTGCATTGAGGGCATGGGGCATTTTTCCCTTGGTGCTGACCTTTTTGCTGCTAACTCCATGGAAATTTTTTGTCATGCTGACAGGGTGGGGGTTTGACTGTCCAATAGGCAAGCTATGGGATCTGATTCCACTTTAAATGAGCTAAGCACAAGAGAAGAATGTGGCCTTCAGACACTGCTGTGTCAGTCTGGCTGAGTGCCCATGCAGCCCCATTGTTTCCAGTGGGGTTATTTTGGTACCGCACTGTGGGGCAGCCCTTAAGCTTTTCCCTTTGCCTTATTTATTGTACGGAATTGTTTACTGCTCCAACTGTAATCCGTTCTGGGATGAGGGCTTCAAGTAATGATGCTTGGTGCTGATTAGAACTTGCCTCCTTAAATCTTTGTATAGGCATTTATTCATATTCTCAGTGCTGAAGTGGGATGGCAAAGACTGAGCATCTGCTCTGCCCCCTGGGCTCATGGAACTCCAGTTCCTGAGAAATGAGATCAATTTTTGATCATCAGATCTGTTTGTCATGTATTTATCCTCACCATGCTGCTGGGTACTAGAGAAGTGAGTTACCCCAACTGATCACATCCTTCAAGACAGTTTTATCTTCCACTGAGCAGAAATTCAGTGCTTAAGTGTCCTGGATGGATGTGGAGCTAAGTGTTTTACTCAATGATAAGTGGAGAACCTTTTTCAGAAAAGGCAGTAGGAACAAACATTTGTTCTAAATGATGGTTGTTTTTCAGACTGGGAAACTACAAAGCAACTTTTTTTAAGGCCATATAGGGAGTCAGCAACGTTCAAGTGGCCAGCAAGGGATCTGGGATGTTCAGGAGGGTGAGACTGGACCATGGACTGGAGACAGACTTTTATTGTCCAGAACTCTACATTCAAACTCCCTCCCATCCCAGGCCTGTGTCAGCATAGAACAAAATGCTTGTTGTCCAGAACTGCGAAGGAGTTTTCCCTGGTTACGCCACTCGTGCCTGCCAGGAAGAAAGCACAAAGATACATTGATGGGAGAGGGTCAGTTGCAGTCCCTCAATTGCAGGACATTCCCTGTGGAGGCAAAAAGGGCCAATTGTCCTCTCTGAGAGTGGGATGAGGGAAGGTAAAGCAATCCAAGGATACACTTCTGGGTTAACCCCTGCTCTTGGTACAGAAGTCCCTGTTGCTGACATGTGATCTGCCTTGTGTGGGCAGAAAGGACACTGGGACACGGAGGAAAACAAAACTCACAAGATGTGGCTTCAAACCTCAGTGGAACAACACTGCCCAAACCTCTGCCCTCTCTGTGCCTCTGCTGCTCTCTCTAATGTGGCAGTGGTGCTCCCTCTGCATTCCCTTTGACTCTGGACCCAAATCAAATCTACAGCAGCACCTGACCATGTCAGCACCATTTCAGGTGTGACTTCAATGCCAGCCTTTCCTTAACCACAGTATTAATTACTCCTTCTGACAGGCTATGGGGAGATGGATGAGCTGTGGCTGTTGTTGTTTGGAAAACCCAGCTCTGGACCTTTTTATCAGCTGCCTCTGCATGTTTGGAAAGGGAAAGAGAAGAACCAAAGCACAGAGGATAATGAAGGAGAGAAAGGAGCTCTTTTGGTTCTTCTCCCTGGACTTCCTTGCAATCTTTTGCCAAACATATTCACTTGCACTCTTCTCCTTCTTTGTAGGAGATCTCACTTCTGAGCCCTTCTCTGCACATGTTGCACATGTTACTGAACAGACCTATGGGTTCCTAATTCCCTCTGAGCTTTCATCTTGTGCCTTAGCTCCTTTCTTGTCAAATGTGGTTTCTCACAAGGCATCTGGAAGGACAAAGGGTGCTGAAATTTTGTCTCCTAGGTGTGGGATCTTTCAGCACATGGACACAGATGGCTCCAGGTCTGCTCTCTGCAGGCTATTCTCGTGCATCTCTTTCAGTGGATGGGTCCTGTTTTCCAAAGGCTGTGGTTGGGAATGCTTTTCTCTCTGCTGGCCATGCTCTCTAGGCTGGCTGATCCCGAGCCCAAGCGGTTCCCTGGTGCTGGCTGAGCTGGAAGGGGCCATGTCCCTGGTGATGAAGTCCTGCTGCCCAGCTGTTGCGAGGGCGGACACATGAAACACTTAGAAGTGCTCCTAAGGCGATGGAAAGTGTGAATACGTGGGTTTGGGATATGCATTTTAATGAGGTGTTTGAATTCTCCCCTTGCTGCCTCACAGGGCCAATGTCTGGCAGTGCCACAGCTTCTAACAACCACATATTGTGTCCCTTGGAGCTGCACAGCTTCCAGGATAGCGGGGCTTCACCCTCACCCTGCTCCCCAAACAAACAAGGGACTGTGAAAGAAATGTCATCAGGACTCAGATTCCTCCTAAAAGGTGCCCAGATGGTCTGACATCATCCCAGATGTCTCTGAGGCAGATCTTTGACCCAAAAAAGGGCTGAAGGCTCTCAGCTCTGCTGTAAGAGTGTCTATCTTCCCATGCTTTGCTTCACTGGTGTTGTTTTAACAAGACGAGATCTGTCAGAGCTAACTCCAAGGGCCGGGTACCAGGGTGACAAATCACAGCCAAACTCAAGTACAGCAGAGGGAGTTCTAGTCTCCCTGCTGTTGCTGGGGCTGGTACAGCCACAAATCACCCTGGCTGTGATTCAGGGCTCATAGCAAGCATGAACCAGAAAAGCAGCAGCTGGGTTGCATGTTCAGGTGTCAGTGTGGAGGTGACAAGGAAGGCCAGAGTGGTGGCTGGGAGCTGGCTTGTCTCTGGCCTTGTAGGCTTGAGCAGACACTGCACATCATCCATTTAGGCAGTGTGATGAGAAGCTCTCCAGCTTCTCATCATTCATGAAGCACAGACATAACCTGTGGTCACTCCCTGGCAGTCATGGTCACCTCACCTGTACCCAGATGTAGACTGCATTTGTTCAGCTCCAGGTTTGGGGGTGATATTTTGTAGTCCTGGAGGTGGCTGTTTCAACCCCAAGGTTCCAGCTGTGTTGGCAGCTCATTCTCCAGCACAATTTCTCATCTCAGATGCAGTGGCAATTCAGTTCAATTTCATCCCTGCTAATATGAGCGAAATGGAGGAATCTGCCCCATCCAGTTATCCTATTTTAAGTCCTCATTTAAAACTTGACTCTGAGACCTAAAAACCATTCCCAAATGGTAAAAATAGATTTTTATTCAGCTGTTCTGTATTATTACTTCCTGCCATCCTCTGCTTTAATCTTTGCTCCACCCAAATGAATTTACCCAGACAAACATGGTGGGAAAAGTATTTCACCTTGCAGCACCTGGCACAGAGGCATTGGACCCCTAAACTATTTTTCAGTGTGAGTGGGTCCAGCTTATCTCCAAAATGAACCAGTGTCATGTGCACAGCCATGGAGGAAAGACCTGGCCCTCAGCAGGGTAGAAATGGTGAATTTTCTGCCTCTCAGGCAGGAGTTTCAGTGGGATGACTCCCTGGGGCCAGATGGGAGTGGAAGTGAAAGGACCCAATCAGCAGCAGAGCAGTTTGGGGATCCCACAGCAGCCACAGCCCTTGGTTCCTCACAGCCAGGAGGAGTTCCAGCTGTGGCCTTGCAAGGCCAGAAGGAGAAACCTGCTCCTTTATCCCAACTGGAGCTGCTGCCAGGCTCTCCCTGCACGAAGAGCTTTGCAAATCCTTGCCTGGGGTCTGGTGGAGATGGGAGCAGAAGGCTGGGCACCAACTGCACTTGGTCATAGGCGAGTCCTTCAGGATCCCAAGCAGTGCACTTTTACCAAGATATTCTCCTTATTACAGGCTGGTTTGGCCCGGCAGCTCCTGAATCATATCCAGCACTCTGAGGGGAGTCACATCTCTCTCATAACCCAGCTGTGGGTGAGGAATGCTGATAGCAAAGCCTGTTGTTGCCACCCCTTGAGGACTTCAGTCTTTGGGATGTACCTAGGAGTCCTTATGAGCTGGGAAGAGAGGTGGAAATGGGATGAGCCAGGGAATTCAGAGCACTCTGGGAGAGGTGGAGAGCCCATTCAGCTCCTTTTGGCACCAGCAAGGATCAGAATGCTCAGGGCCGGGCAGGATTAGTTCTTGAGGTGAGTCCCACCTTCTCTGCCTGAAAGCGATGCCTGGAGACAGGCACTTCCAGACAGTGACTCAGCCCATCCTAAAACCTGTCCAAAACAGATGGGATGGATTATTCCTCGGAGGTGATTTCCCCTGCCTCGAGCAGGATTAGCTGTGATGCCCAGCTTTCTGATGAGTGAGTTGGGAAAGCTGGATCCCACCCTTTGTTTTTGCTGTGGATGGGGTAAAAGCTGCAGGAGAATGAACCACATGGCCTCCCTCCCTCTGTTTGCTTTGGAGCAAAACCCTGTGCACACATGCACACTGGTACATATGTTTGTGTGCATGTTCCATAAACTCAAAGGGTTTTAATTTACGTTGCAGAGGCAAGCACAGGATACAGATGCCAGAATCCAGGCTGTCAGCGCATATCCATTAAAATATGGCAGAAGTTTTTCCTGGGAAAAACTGACTCAAACTCCGTGGAGTGACAAAAATGAGACAAAAAGCAGAGGAAATGAAAGAAGGGGAGAGAGAGATGGTCCCAGCCCCATATTTGGCCCCTGTATGAGGGTGTGGGGAAGTGCTGGGTTTCCTGGGAATGTCTGATCCAGTTCCCTCCTGATCCTCTCTGCAATCCTAGCTTGGATGCTGTGCACACCAAGCTACTTCTGCTCTGTGTTGTTTTACTTTTCCCTTTCCTTTTCTTTTGGCTGAACACAGGCAAGAATGTCAAAAGGAATTTGTGAGCACAAGGGAGGTGAGATGCAGCCTCTCTGCAAGTAGGCCAAAGCAAGATTATTTCTCCTTTTGCCTTGTTCTCACAAACAGCAGAGCTTATTTGGGCCCAATAAATCCCTCTGAGAAAAGTGCAGTTTGACAGAATTGCAAAAGAAAACTGAAAGGAGGGGTTTTGTAATGGGAGAGGTCAAGCAATGTTAATTATAATCAGAGCTGTAATATAGATAATGAGATTTGGGGAGTTTTTCTTCCAATCATTGCCTCCAGGCACCTCTGTTTCTCTCCTTGGTGGGAGTGGAAGGGGAATGCTGTATGTAGGGGGCTATTGTGGTCTCGTTGTTCCTTGCTTTAACACCCTGCCCAAATTCCTTTCAGCAGAACTTGGCCTGGAGGCCTGCTCACACACAGGGTAGAAGGTTCTCCATTTTCACTTTCTGCTTACTTTGATCCATTTTTATGGGACAAATAGACAGACCAAACTTGTTATCATGGAATAAATCCAGGAATCCTTTTCTCTGCTGTGTGATTGCTGCCTGTGCACGTGTGGGATGGTTTGGCTGACTGAACTGAGAGCTGGAAACCCCAGGTTTTGGGAAGCTCTAGCTTTCTGACCTTAACATAATGACAAAAGTAGCCTGTGCCTTGGTTTTCCTCTCTGTGAAATGGGATTTTGAATGAGGGTCCCTCTGAAGGAGGATGTCATGTATTATCAGAAGCATTTTTTATAATGCAAAGGCTGTTGTAAAAGAGGAGATGAGAAAGAATAGAATAAAACCTTCTCTTATTATTCAAATAGCTGATTATTTAGCCCAACTTTGCCAGTTTCTATGGATTGTTAGGCTGGAGACAGCCTCCATATTTGGGACAGAATCCATCTTCAGGAAGGTTTGTTTGGTGCACATCATGATGTGACCCTAGGGGGGTTCTCCTCTTCTCTTTGAAAGAGTCTCTTCCACCAGCATTTGCTTTAATATTCTTGTCTGTGAAATGGTGGTGGGACGTGGAGGAATGTTCCAGCTAAGTAAATGGAGGGATTAATCCTGAGATCCCTACAGAGGAAAATGATTTGTATACAGGACAGAAACAGGCAGGGAGAGTCTCCAGACCTGGCGCCGGAATGCTTGAAGCTATGGGAAATATTCCCTTTAATTTCAGGTGGACTGGGAGCCAAGGCACCAGCTGTGAGGATTAGATTTGTTTGCAGTTGCATCATTGCATCATCATCTTCCACGCAGAATCCAGAGGGATATTGATGACACAGCCTGATCAGTCCTTCGAGCCCCTTTCCAAACTGTCTTTACATAGCAACATCAGGCCCAGGCTTGTGTGGTTTCCAGCACTGCTGATTACTTGCATATTTTTTCTGGACAAGCCCTTCACATATTTTCCTGACAGGCATGAGAGAAACCTTTAAATGCTGGTGAGCCCACTATATTATTTCCTGCATTGCTTGCCTTGGAATTTGGAAGGCTTAATGGTGGCCAAGAAGGGGCTGAGCTGAGAATCTGCTGATTCCTTTGCTTAGATACTGCCTCATATTCCTCCCATGTGTTTTGCATCCAAATATAGGGCATGATTGCATGGACAGAGGTGCTTTCGGGCAACTTCTCTGAGTCTTACTCAGCTGAAGTCTGTCTCTGTGTGAAAGCAGCTGCGTGGCTGCTCAATCCAATCTGGCCACACTGGGGGGAGCTGGACAGCCCTGCAGCCTTCCTCTTGCCTTTCCCTCAGTGGTCTGGCTTTCCCAGAACCCAGGAACCTTAACCTCCTTTGCTAAGGACTCATCTTGTGACCAGCTTTCCTCACTCTGATTGCCTATATTTACAGAGGATGATGGACAGTTGGCATATTGATGAAAAATAATATGTCTGGGACCAAATTGACTGGCAGGTAGAATATGCAATGGCTAATCAAGACTTCTTTTTATATCTAATTAATTGAATATATTAACCTAAACATTTATTAATTGCTGAAACTATTCATTAGAGTGTATATATAGCAAATAGTATCATAATTATGAACAGCAAATGTGCATCCTTTGACATGTTTAGAGGTTTTTTAACTTATAAGTAATCTATTTTAAATATATGCCACTTGCAGCTTACTGCAAGTCTAGAGGGCATTAAAAACTCTACAAGGTTTTTGTTATTAGTCATTATTATCCATTATCCCTTAGAGTGTGGTTCTCCTAGTCACTAGGAGCTTTTATCCTAATTGTGATGCCTGATTTTTAACCTTAGGTAGGTCTATATGTGCCTCATAAAACCTTTTGGGCAAGGGTTGTTTTCCATCTCATATTTGCCCAGCCCCTGGCACCACAGTGATCAGGCCTTGAGACAGGGAAGGACATCCCAATTTTCTTCATCAGCCAAACTGGCAGTGTAGAAATATCCAAAAGATCAGTAAATATCCTAAAATTAAATTCTTGCCGACTAAAACACTGACAGCTGTGTCGGCTGGTCTCTCTTCTCTTTCTAGACCAAAGAAGCTCTCTTCACAATTCTCCAGGACCTGAGGCCTGAAGATCACTTCAACATCATTGGCTTTTCCAACCGAATAAAGGTCTGGCAGCAGGACCGGCTGGTGCCAGTTACTCCAAATAACATCAGGGATGCCAAAAAGTACATCCATAACATGTCACCTACTGGAGGTATGGTCAGAGATAGGGGTGGGGTTAATTGTGTTATCCAATTAAGTAATTAACAGAGCAGAGAGATGTGAATATGGTCCTAGAGCACCTAGGATAAAAAGACATTGGGATTTAGGTCATGGGACAAGGGGGTCCCTTCTCCCCCTCCACTCAGGGTTATGTGTTCTTTACTAACATTGGAGATGGGAAGGTTTCCTCAGATCCTGCTCAATGCAGCGGGGTTGCACTAGATGACCTCTAAATGTTCATTCCAACCCAAATTAGTCTGTGATTCTATATACTTATTAAACCCAATTAGATTCCATTGTGTTGTTTATCTGGTGACACCCTCGGGGTGGGAAAGCTTCCAAGGTTACTTCTTGAGGACACAGATAAAAACACACCCTGGCAAAGGACACACAGGGCCAGTATTGTGCAGTTTCTGAAAGGCTCAGTGAAAGCAGGGACACGATTTAGTCTGGGCTGGAAACCCCAGGGATGGAGCACCCGCTGCAGGAGTTAGTTTCTCACCTAGGACTGTCTTCTTGTCTCTACCAAGGAGCAGCCAAAATGATACTTAAGAATTTCTCAGCCCTTTTCACTTATGCCTTGTTGCCAGGAGGGGAGCAGGCAGACGAAAAGACCCCAGAACAGTGGCAGAGTGCAGCCATGATTTTTAATTTGATTCAGATTTCTTCCGTGATGCTATGGACAGCAGTATTAAAAAACTCAACTATAGTGAGGTTTGTAATCAAATGTATTCCAGCATCTGTGCCCTAAGAGCTGCAGAATGAGCTATTCAAACCCTTCCCCATGGAAGTAGTCACAGCTGGTTGAAGGTCAGGTAGGGCTTTCCTATGGCTGCCCCTGAGCAGTGACCACTCCTAGCAGAGGAAACCCTCTGATGGAAAAACACGGCAAACAGGATGGTTGGCCGTGCTCTTTGTGCTCTGAGAGGAATTGTTTAGGAAGTGGCCAAGGGACCTGCCCAGTTAAACAATTACCTACAGTGGGGCTGAACTCAGAGAACAAAGCCTTTTACTCCTGAAGTGCCAAGAGAGCTGTGCAGGAACCAGCTGAGTTTGCCCATGAACCTGCCAGAGACCAAAACTAAAAGGAAGTGATTGACTGTGGTTCAACAGGAAGGTGCAGGGATTCTCCACCACAGGTACCTTAGTTTTGGCTGACTCTGTGTTTTCCCTGTAAAGGTGCTATTCCTTGAGAATCTTCCAGTGAATGTGAACATGGTGTGGTTACAACCCTGTGCTGTACTTATACACCAGAGAAACAGAAGAAAAATCCTGCTGCTAAATACCTGAGAATGTGGCAAAAGGCAGTTTTCAGTGCTTGGTAGCTCTGTGATACAACTGAGTATAAAACTCCACACTTTGCTACATGGGATGGTTTTCTTCTGGTTTGGGGGAAAAGTTCTTCCTGACATTTTGAATCTGTCTGGAGATTGAGAGAATCTTAGGATCTTTATATCTTAGAATACTTTAGGTGCAGGTTTTTGGTTGAGAACTCTTTTGCAAAAGACAGAGCCAGGATTTTGAGGAATTTTCAGAAGATTTTGCTGCTTTCCTGCTCCTTGTCTTGCTGCAGTCACTGGAGCTGTGCACACTGAGGTTCTAGGTACATGCTGCATGGTCAGACCCTCTATCACATCCTGTTAATAATCTTCCTAAATCTCCCTTTCGGGACCCCCAGGAGTCAGCTGTGTATGGCTCTTAACCCATTTCACCTGCTTTGTTTTCTAAGAGCTGGTTTTAATCCCTTGCAAAGGTCCCACAGCCAATCCCTCTGTGCTTTGACTAGAAATACATGGAGAAAGGGAATACTTGATACTTGTACNACACAGGGGGCTTGGATCCTTTTCATGGCCATTCTAATGTACATCTGCTCCCTCGTTTACTTTGTTTTCTCCCTCTCACCCCACTTCAGGCAGTTCTATTTTTCACCAGCCAGTTGTTTTGTGCAAACACACTCCTCAGCTAACCAAGCTCTTCCCTTTAAACTTTGTATCCCCTGGGGTGTGAAGTACAAACCCAACCACTCATTTTCTCATTTGAAGTCTTTTTTCCTAACTCCAAATGTTGTGCCCTTCAGAAAAAACGAGCAGAACTTCTCCTAGTTCAGATATCATCTGGGAGAGTCCCGTAATTAAGTTTAAACACTTTTTTTTTTGGTAACAGCCAGACATGGTATGACTCTGTTTACCTGGCTGATTGTTGTACATTGAGACAGTCAACAGCAATTTCACATGACAAGCAGAAATTCATAATTCAGTTCGTAAGACCATAAACAGCTATCCCAAACTGGTGCTGAGTAACAGAGCTGGACTGAATTAAAGGGTGAGAGCAACTTCATGTGGAGAAAAGGGACATCTTGAGGTACATGGAAGCCGTCACCTCACTAAAGGGAGCTCAGGGACGTTATTCACACCACTCCTAGAAGGAGAAATGATCTCTAATCATTCTGGTACCTTCCCAGGGACTAACATTAACGAGGCTCTCCAGACCGGGGCAAAGCTGCTGAACGATTACATTGCTCAGAATGACATCGACGCCAGGAGTGTGTCCCTGATCATCTTCCTCACGGATGGGAGGCCGACTGTCGGGGAAACGCAGTCATCCAAAATCCTTAGCAACACCAAGGACGCCATCCGGGACAAATTCTGCCTCTTCACCATCGGCATTGGCAATGACGTGGACTACAAGCTGCTGGAGAGGATGGCACTGGAGAACTGTGGCATGACGAGGCATTTCCAGGAGGACGAGGATGCAGCCAGCCACCTCAAAGGGTTTGTTCTGCTTTTTCTGTTCTTTGGGTTCTCTGGGAAAGCGTTTTGGGATGGAAAATCCTTTAAGGAAACATGGCAAGAAATGGGAGTTTCCCTGAGGCTCACCTCTGGTTGGGAGAGGCAGGCTGTGATCAGACATTCTGAATGGCCACCCAGAGATTTTCTCCTTCTTAGCAGACCCCCTGAATTGTACTGGAGCTTTCCAGCCCTTCAGAACAAGTAATTTTTTCCCTTAATTCAAATGGTTGTTTTGGACATGTAAACCTAGAGAGCTGGGGGGCACAGGTGCCAAATCCTCACAGGTAGATGGTGGGAGGAGAGGATACATTTCTGACACCAAATCAACAACATAAACAGCATGGAGGGAATCAGGAATGAAGATTCCAGTTTGAAGCAAAACATTATTTCTTTATTTTTTGAAAATGATAACCTTTTGCCCAAACTCCATAATATTTGACTTTGAAAAACACAGAAAGACCATTCCTGGGATAACCATATAGTCACTTAATTCCCTCGTTCTTTGTGACCCAAACTCCTCATACGTTTCCTGCAATCCTCATCCTTCAGTAGGACCAGAGATTATGTTCCTCTTCTGTGATTGGGGAGCTGTAGTCCAAGGGGACGCCCTGGTAAGGAACAGCAAAAAGATACGTGACCACAGCTCTGACCAAAGTGTCTGGCAATGTGTCAGTGTTTTGAAATAAAAATGTTTGGCTTTCACTCCCAAATTGTTAGTGTTTTGACCACAGAAACCAAAAAGAAACAGTCATTGAGTGCTGACTCTCGCCTGGCTCGTGCCTAACTCCTCTGGAGCAAAAGTCCATGCGCCTTCCACCAGAGCTTTGCCTTCTGTGGCGGTTGTGCGTGGACAAGAATTCCTTCTAAACCAAACTCTGTAGATCCATCTGCCACCCCATCCATGTCATTTCCTCCCCAGAACATGCATTTTGGAGAGCAAGTGGCGTTTCCTGGCACAGAGAGGATGTTCTGATTGACTGGGCTGCGGGAGCCCAGCGCTGCAAGCACTTGTTCAAACGCCTCTCTCTGATGAACAGCTCACTGTTTGTCAAGCTCAGTCATGGCAAACCCCTTGGGCATCTGGTGCCAAATTTATACAGAAAAGCACAATCACTGCTGGAGGCCAATTCAAACCTCTCTTGGAGGGAAAATCTACATGGGTGCCAATGTAATTTTTTTTTTTTTCTGCTCAGCGGGTTGTATTTTTATACAGATACTTCCTTGAATTGTACTGTAAGACAGGTTGTGTCTCTCCACCATTTGTTACAACTCAGAAGTTAATTTGCAGAGAGTTCTCAAGTTTAATTCAGTCATGTTTTCAAATCTGGTGAGGTCTCTGCATGAAAGACACTGAGTGCTCAGACAGACTTTAAAAGAAAGTCAACCAATCCAGGCTTTGGGTTCCCTTGGAGAGAGAATAAAGCAGAAAGTGTGACTTTAGCTTCCAGACAATCTGTTTAACCAGATGTGTCAAATAAATGCAGCTTGAACTAAAAAAAAAAAAAAAAGGCTGAGGCCAATTCTTTGTTTATTTACCAAATTAAACTGAAATGACTTGCCAAGAGATGAGCAGTTGGGCATTTAAATGGGAAATATGGCATTCTTGGAGCAGCTTGGGAGGAACCATCAAAAGCACATTGCTGGAGGGAAAACACCGCACTGTAAACTTGCGCCTTGAGCCTTGTGAAGGTTTTCTGTGCTGGCCAATGCGAGGGTTCTCACAAGTGTGGAAGGTCACGTTAGCAAGGCATTAAAGGGTTAACCTCCCTGGTTCCATGGAAGCAAGGCCTTGCTCCAACAGAATATCAGCCATGAGTTTTCTTGTGCCACGGTGCCTGTAGACAGTAGCTGGAATTCTTCAACTCCTTGGAAATGTTCTCATTTATGGGGGGCATGGTGCGATTCCTTTTTGATTTTCTGTCTCTGTTGGCTCTCAGGAAGCTCTGTTCCTGCCTGTCCTACACTGACCATCCCAATCTTGGGGTCTTCCAGAGATTCAGAAGCTTTGGTTTGGATTCTCTTCAGCTTTGGGGCACCTAGCATTTTGGCCTTACAGTTTCTGGCTCTGGGATACCATGTGTAACACCTGTGGGTAACAGCATCTCTTCTAAGTACATTTTTTAATAACTGTGGTGCTTTCTATGAACCTTGGAAGCCCAGAATTTACTTTTAATGTAAACACTTAAGTGGTCACAAATATCTCCTTGCAGAGATCTGGAATCATAGTGGAAGGGAGGTGACTGCCAGGCCATGCTGGGATGCTTCTGAACATACTTAAGAGGCTCTGTTTAGATGCCTAAGGAGCAGCGAAGATTAAAATGAGGCAGAGAATAATTTTGGTTGACAGGGACCTCTGGAGAGCCTTTAATTCAAACTCCTGCTCTGAGAAGAGCTAACTTCAAGTTTAGGTATGGTTTCTCAGGGCTTTGTTCACTCAGATTTTGAAAAGCTCTAAGGGCAGAGACCCCCCTGTTTCTCTGGGCCCAGTTAGAGTGGATGGGGTAGTTAAATTTGGTTCCTGATGGCTCAAAACTGCCCCTGGATGTCTTTGGAGCCACTTTAGATAACCTGACTGTGTCCTTGGCGGCGTACAAGTGCAAGAGTTGCTCACACGGTGCTAACAGTCAGAAACGTGTCTTGTTTCAGGTTCTATGATGAAATAGGGACGCCCCTTCTCTCTGACATCCGTGTTGATTACCCTGAAGGTGATGTGGAGCAGGTCACCCAGAACTTCTTCCCCAACTACTTCAATGGCTCTGAGATCATCATAGCCGGCAAACTCATCAACCGCACCTTGGATAAGCTCCACGTGGAGGTGACTGCCAGCAACTCCAAGAAGTACATCCTCCTCAAAACAGATGTGGCCATTGACCTGCCGAGCAGGAATGACATCAGAGGTGTCCCTGGCCTGGAGGATGGCAAAGGTGACAATAATTACATCGAGAGGGTGTGGAGTTACCTGACCATCAAGGAATTGCTCAACTCTCGGCTGAAGAGCGATGACACTCGAGAACAGGACTATTTGATGGAGAAAGCCAAGTCGATGGCCCTGGCGTACAATTTCGTTACCCCCTTCACTGTTCTGAAGATGAAAGAGGCTGGAATTCACTCAGAGGTGCCTCAGGAGGAGTTTCTCAGCCCTTCTACCGATGGCATTGGGGAAAAGGTGCAGAGCCTGCAGGGGCACAAGGCCCCACCAGGTATGAGAGAAGAATAACCTTGTTCTTGTAAGAAATCTTTTTGCGTGGGCAATGTCTCATGGCTGACTTTGGCACAGGGGTGATTTAGACACTGAACTGAGGGGTAAAGCTGAGATTTTCATACCAGTTTTGCTAATTGTGGGCTGGGTAAACCTAAGCAAGCCTTTTAGGCCCCTCATTCACCACCTTGAAGCACTTACTGCTCTGTAGAAACTATTGGAGAAAAATTGGTGTTCTACATAAAGTGGCTGCAGGAATATCTCCCATGATCTCTCTGAATAATATTTTGGAATATTATTATTAGATTTCTTTTTCTGCTGCTCAGTGAGTAACTGTAACAGCCTTATTTCCCCACTTCTAGGTATACGCAGACAGCAAGATAAACAGAGAATTAAAATCTCCAAAACTTCAGGTCAGTGCCTGTTTTCATGCCTTTAAAAATGCAAAATAATAGTGGCTGATTATGGAAACCTCAGATGAATATCACTGTGGTGTAACCATGCCAGTAACCAGCATAAATTCTGTTTGTTAGACCTACAGAATAGGGAGGAAAATGAAAACAAGCCCAAAATACAGAGAGGATCAGTAATGAAAAGGAGTGTGAGCAGGGCAGGCATCTACAACACTTGATCCTCATGTTTGAGACTTCTGCAGGCTAGAGGAGATCAGGAAACCCTTTCTCTCTGTTCTAAAAACAGTCAGAAAACATTTTTTAGGGTAATGTTGCTGAAACATAAAAAATCTTGTTGAAGACAAGAAAAAACTCTATAGTATTTTACTATTTTCCTGTTGGTTCTGCACCTCTACTTAACATCCTCTTCATACAATAAACACTGAAGAGTAAGTCCAGATTAAGAATTCTGACTTGAATTTCTCTTGGTAGGGTCAATTTTACTTTAGAAACTAGGATTTTTAGCTTGCCTTGTTAATGGCAGATAGCTGATAGCTGGTGATAGGTCAAGGGCCGTTGAAAAATCAAAATTGTGGGATCAACAGCTGCTCTTGACTTCTCCAATCTGCTACTGAGGGCCAGGAGGGGTCAGTTTGAGGTGCACCCATGCAGCAGTCCTTGGTTAGTGTACATTTGTGTGTGCTGTGGGGGATGTGGCCTGCCAAGAAAATATGGAAGAGTTCAAAACACCTACACAATCATTCCCATAAATCACTGAAATTATATTCCGGGAAGAAATATCCTGATTTTCATCTAGACTGTTTTGGGTTTGGAGTTGTCATTGAAAACCCAACCTCTTCTGTGAGAAAAACAAAACAATCTTTGCGAAAAACAAAGCAAAACTTGGCATTTCCTGGCAAACTCCATCTGACCCTCTAAAAACAACAAACCAGGAGGGCTTAGAAAAAACAGGGACAAACACACTTTGAAAAGCAGTTTTCTTGCAATCTTGGACACTGCAGTTTTGTGTGAGCCTCTCACGTTTATCATCTCTTTTTCCATGTCTTCTCAGCGGATGGGGACCCTCACTTCGTCATTGATTTTCCATCCAGCAAGTTCTCTGTCTGCTTCAATATTGACGGGGAACCAGGGGACATTCTCCGGCTGGTCTCTGATCACAAGGAATCTGGTGAGCAGCCAAGTCAGGCAGCTTCTTGTGGCCAAAAATCAAAGTGTAAGGCCAGCCCTGCAGCAGACCAAGCACCATGGTGCTTCACAGGCAAGAAAGCGACAGGAAATTAGAAGTTTCTTCACTGGTTCAATTCCATCCAGTTACAAAGTCACAACTAGCAAATAAAAGGTTTGGGCTCACCAAAATTGCTCTGCTATGGGAATTTCCCTCTTAGAGTATGGTTTGGTTTAGGACAGAGGAAAGCACCCAAACAGGCTCAAACACCATAGCTCTTTGAGTAAAGAAAGCACCAAACTGGCTAACGAGTCATGACAGCCTTGAGAAAACCCACATGATTCAGGATCTGCTTTACCCAAGCCAGTCTGATCCTCAGGGCCCCAAAGTGTGGTCTGATCCGAACTGGAATTCTAAGCAGGGCAGCTAATAAGCAGATTATGTCCTGAGCAGGGCAGCAGTGGGAGAAAGGGGTGTCAAAGCAGAGACACTTCACAGACTTGTTTCACACAACCCTACAATGAAGTTGTAAGGATTCTCTTCTGTGTGGCAGTGGTCTAGCCCCCATATTTCTGTGTTCATCTCTGCCTCAGTAATATACAGCTCCAGGCAAGGTTTCCCTTCAGCTTCTTTCACAGACTGTTCGTGCTACTGCTTGAATGATTTTGTGGCTCACATGCAGAATGAGCTTGAGGAAAACAGACTCTGTAGTACTAAAACCTTGAGTCTTTGGAGACAGAAATGAGCAACCCCATCAGGAATAATGGGATATGGAGATATTTCATCTCAGTGTTAATGGCTTGGGTTTAGTGTGGGTTAGCAACAAGCCTCCTCCTTAATTGTCATTGCTCAGTGGGTGTTCAGAGGCTTGTGGGAAGTGAGTCACTGTCTTATGGACAATAAGTCAATAAAATGATTAAAATTACGGGGAATCTTATTGTGGACATTGGGCTTTAATTGACTCAGTGGGATCTTCATCTCAGAATACTCGAAATTGGTTCTTTCTGTGGCACTGTGTTCACTGTGTTAGGATTAATGGGGCTGGGGGCACCTGCCCACAGAGCAGACCAGTATTTCTGAGCTTGGGTAAATTTATGTGCTCTGTATGAGGTAAATTTTATAACAGACTGATTATACTCTTTTGAATACTGGTAAGAGAAATAACTGAGCACGAGGTGGCGAGCCTGCGTGTCCTCAATCGCAAGGCTGTTGTCATTGAGACAACAGATCTGTTCCTGCTGGGCCCTTCCAACTCAGCCTTTTCTGTGATTCTGTGATCCTGGGTTCCAGCTTTCATTTCCTGATTGTTCTCCTGCAAGGTGTAACAGTGAATGGGCAATTAATTGGAGCTCCCGCCCCACCCAACGGCCACAAGAAGCACCGGACTTACTTCAGCACCATCACCATCCTCAACAACAAGCCAGAGAGGTCTTACCTGGAGATCACACCCAGGAGGGTCATCCTGGATGACGGGGAAAGGCTCGTCCTGTCCTGTGGCCGGAGTGCTGTCGTGCGAAGCAGGAGCCTCGAGGTGTCCATCTCTGCCTTCTCCAATGTCACCGTGACTATCCGGGACACCATCAGCTTTGTCATCCTCATCCACCACTACAAGAAGCCGGCCCCATACCAGAGGAATCACCTGGGGTTCTACATCTCCAACAGTAAAGGCCTCTCTTCGGGCTCCCACGGGCTCCTGGGTAGGTGATAGGTTCTCAAGTTCAGACAGAATGTAAATCAGACAAAAATGATCCTTCTGAGCAGAGACAGGAAGGAAGGAAAAAGGCAGATGGGGGTTAAGTTCCCAGGTGAGACTTTTACATCCTGTCTCAAAGAACTTCTCTAGCTCCTCTCCTGTCTTTTCCTGTATGAGCTACTTCTCCCTATCCCAGCTGTGCCTGGTTTTCACATTTCCACTATTTTAACGATTGCTCAATACAATTACTATTAGAATACACATGCTTGATGCTCCCAATACAGAGAAAAAACCAAATATTCCACAAGAACTTTCTGTGGCCCCTTTCTTTCATGTGTGAGGTGAAAGAAGAGCTACCCCTACATTTTGAAGGAACCAGGTTTTAGGTAGGGTCAGCCAATGGGAAATATTAATGTTTTTGGTCATGTACAGGTGCAGAACTCTAGAAGTTCTGCCACAGTTTCTGTGCCTCTCAGCCCCAGGTGAAGCAGGACGTGATCCCTTAGGAGTGGGGGTTTGGACTCAGGCCACTCTCGTGCACAAACCTCTAAATCCACAGTTAGGTGTGGTGTAGAAGAACTTGCTCCCAAGAAGGTGAGGGAAGAGAACTTGAAGCTTCAGGCCTAGAACTTTTTGCTTGCTGGTGGGCATTGTGTGGGTTATTAATCTCTAGTAACCATGTCCCACAGAAGGGAACTTACTACTGGCACCTAAAACAGCTCTTTAGCTCTTTAATGTACCTTGACCTGTGGGAAAAAAAAAAAGATAGGTTTTTATTCTAACCTCGGTATTTGTGGGATTTAGAAAAGAAACACAGGAACAAGATTCATCCTGCTCTTGCAGAGAAGCCCTTTAGAAACCCCTAAGCCGAGAATCCTCAAATGCATCCTACCGAAGAAAACATAAACCACCAAACCACAACAATTTCTAAACAGGCACAAATCAGCCAGTCATGGACTCTTATTTTATCTCGCCTTGCAGGTCAGTTCTTGAACCATGAAGTCAGGCTTCTGCAGGAATCTCTGAACGCGAGTCGTCAGGAGGCTGGGCAGAACCACACTGAGGTGCTGAAGGCAAACCCCACGAACACCCTGAAAGTGAAGGGACGGCTCGTTCCCGTCGTGTGGAAGCAGAGGAGGATCTACAACGGCCAGCAGGAAGTCGACTGCTGGTTTGCCAAGAACAACGCGGACAAACTGATCGATGGGAGCTATAAGGACTACGTGGCTTCCCATCCTTTCGACACAGGGACCGGCTTTGGGACAATGAACAGCCTTTAAGGCCGGTCACAGTGACGCATTGCAGCAGCACGTGGGACAGCAGGTCCCTTCTGAAGCCTCTACCAGGCAACTTGAGAATATTTCCTTACTTTTTGGTGCCAAAGAAACCAAGGATTTTGCCCTTGGAAATCAGCTGTCTCTCTTTCATGCTAGGTGAACATTGTTCATCAAATTCCTGGAGAATGAGA
Organism: Pomatostomus ruficeps; assembly: GCA_013400735.1. Lineage (NCBI taxonomy): Eukaryota > Metazoa > Chordata > Aves > Passeriformes > Timaliidae > Pomatostomus > Pomatostomus ruficeps. Next base: position 165,277 of record VYZT01049953.1, on the reverse strand, counting down.
AGGTTTGGGGGGCAAAGAGATGTGGTTAAAGGCATGATTGGTGCTCTCCCAGTGGGAAGGGAGGGAGAAATAAGCCAGTGGACAGTGCAGGGGCTGCTGGCCTTAAAATAAAGCCATGCAGGGGTCTGTGCAATACCCCCTGGGGCTGGTGAGTTACCCCACGAGAGGCAGATCATACAGCACAGTGCCTGTTGAGGTGATAATGCTTTGCAAAGCAGTGACTTGGAGCACCTGCTCCAACCTTGGTCCACGGGGAAAGGAGAGAGAGACAGAAAGAGAGGAGAGGTGAGTGGATATTCATCTGCAGCGACCCATCAGCATAAAACAAAATCAAAACCTAAAATCAACAGGCCCCAGGAGGGTATTGCTTTCCTGGTTATTGGGATGAGGTCTGGATTTGCCACTAAGCATGATGTTCCCTAAACCGCTACAGACCCTTAAAACAGTGCTGAAAACCTTGATGTGGTTTATGGCTGTCTTGGTGCACAGGCTCCCATTCCATGGAGCAGTTAATTCAACACAATTCAATTTAAATAACAACGTTAGTGATTTCTTGAGTTTTGACTCCCTCAGAGAGAAACAAAGTTCCACCGTGAGTTTCCAACAGATCTGCCATGTCCTTGAGCATCGTCACATCCCTTCTGCTCAGCAAAGATTAAAATTTCCTAAGGGGTGATGAAGCAGAACCCACGACAGCTTGTGAGCCTACAAAGCAGCCTCTTGCATTTTGACTAGACGTCTCTGGCTGCTTTTGTAATCAGGGAGGAAGTCTTTATTTATTCCAAATTGTCAAAAAATTTTCATCCTGATTTCCCCTGGCTTCTTCTCCTTCCTTACACTGCAGGAATTTGTGCGCAGCAGGAATTTGGCAGCAGGAGGTTACAGAAGGGTCTGCCAGCCACCCCCACTGCAGGTGGTGCTCCAACCCCAAAACCACAAGGCTGTGGTGTATTTTAAAGTGAGGCATCACTGAGCAATGCTATAGATCAGCCACAGGGGAGCTTTTAGCAGAGAATGTATCCAAAGAGGGCTTGACAACCACAAAGACATTTACATGGCAAGGCCAAACTGAGCTCATGTATACTCTGCCTTTCCAGAAGTGAAAAGGAGGGAGGCTGGGTGTGGAAGCATCTCCAGGAATTAAATGATATCCATGTGTTAGGAGAAAACAATTGCCAGAGACCTACAGAAATAGGTTCGATCTCGACTGATTTTTTGCATATTTAACAATTAAATCAGATTGTTGCTGTAGGAGCTCCAGCTGCTGGGAGTGGGGTGGTGATTTTCCAGTTGCTTGATCAGCTCGTTAGTGCTGCAAGCACCGTGGCAGCAGAGCAGGTGGCAAGCATGGTTTCTTATTCACACCATGTGCCGCCTGGAAGAGGGAAACAGCCAAAAGCAGCCAGCAAGATTTAACTGCACTCTGGAAGAGCCTCACGAAGAGCTCAGTTAGTACAAAACTCATGCCAAGGCTCGTACTTTGGAACAGAACATAAAGAAGGAACTACTGCTTTGGGCCCTGCTGTCTTGAGAAACGGCTCTCCTGCGAGGGAGAACTGAAGGCAAGACCTTCCGCATAGCCCCAAGCATGGAATAACAATAGGGTTTTAATGCTCTGCAGTTTGCTCGTGGGCCAGAAAAAGATGAGGAAGAACAGCTGTGAAGCTGACTTCTCTGCCCAAGAAGACAGTAGGAAGATCACCCACAGCCCACATGTAAACAACCTCCCCTTTCACCAGCCCAGAGTGAACAGGAAGGTGGCAGTGGATTTTTAGCCGCTCCAGGTTTGGCAGGTGTTTCCTTACTGAAACCTTCCCTCTCCTCCCACATTGTGCTGTCCACGTGCATTGCTAAGGGGAGTGACTGGCTGAGGCTCTCCCCTCATCTCTCCTGTATATAGATATGTATATAATATATATAAACACACCTACTGCTAATAATTCAGGTGCATCTTGCTCCTTTTTCTCCTCCTCCAGCCAAGGAAATGCATTTTTTTCAGGGCCTGAAGATAACAGTGATCAACTCCAACTTCTCAGTAAAGCACCTGGAGCAATATACTCAAGGTCTCCTTAAGGCTCCAGTTATCCATTTCACAATAAATATTTTACAGTGAACACTGCAGTGAAGCTTTCATTTGGCAAAGATAAAGCAAGCTTTGAAGCTAAGGTTGTGTGTGTTTTATGCTGCTGGACAGGCTCACATTACCAGATGACTGAAAGAACTACTGAGGAGTTAAAAATAAGTTGAGAACCAAAGTGATTTCAGTGGAAAATTAAAGGTCATGGATGTTCTTTAGTCTCTATACACTTGGTAGGAGGCAAGAACAGACCCTAGGGTTCTACTCCCACATTGAGAGTTTAACCACAGACTTTAAATACAGTAGAATAGGCCATGGGAAAAAGAGTTTGTGCTCCTGCTGCCCCAAAAGCAAATGCAGGTCATGGATTGTAAACTTCAGCTTTTTTCAGCTCTAAGATGGGTGTCACAACATGTCCCTCTCTCACAAGGGGGAAAATGTCCAGGCTTGGTCCTCCCAGCCCTCCACTGCAACAGCTGCATGGAGATGCATTTGTTGTCATCTTCGGGAGTGTCCCAGAGCACTCAGACTCACAGGGATACGGCTGAAGATTGCACATGGCTCAGACAGCTTGGGAATGAGGCTGAGCAGTCACTGCGGAGTGCAATGGAAGCAATTGCACAGCACCATTTCAGAGTTGGGCATAGAACAGGGCTGCTGAAACAGCACTGGCTGCACAGGGATTGAGAGGGAGAACCTTCCCCCACATCTTGTCCTGCTCTTGCCTGTTGTGAACCTTCTCAGACAGGCTCAGCTAAGGGCTAAGGTGAAGCTCATGTCACTTTAGGACAAGGAACTTTGCTGTGGCCAAGTCTGCAACTCTTCACCCACTGCAGGATTGCACTGTGCAGCCCTATAGCAAGAGAAAACCCCAAATACCAGTATAGCTCAGAGCAAGGATGCAGTTTCTAATAGAAAAGCGGTTTCAATCTATTTCCAGTCAAAACCCTACACAGCACAGGACTTTCTCCAGTCCTCACCAGTGCAGAACTCCCCAGACAAGCAGAAGCTGCATTGTGAAACCGACTGCACTGAGCAATATAAATCATCTATTCAGAGAGCTGTGTGCCATGTGTTCCAAAAACCTTTTGATGTGCCAGCAGAAGCAGGATTTTGACCCTTCATTAAGGAAGAAAAACAAAAAAGGACTTAATTTCCAGAAAAACAGTTTAAAGCTGCACAGCTGCAAGTGTAGCCAAGCGTGTCTAGTTCACTGAGGGGCATCCGAGACTTTGATTTGCATCTAAGGCTTCAAACCACTTTGAAGTCAGAAGAACAACAAACCAAACCCTCAAAAAACCCCCACCAAGTATCTTCACATGCTCTGAGCTCAGCCTTTACGTCTAAATCCATCCAAGTTAGAAAATCCAAATCCTTTATCTTCTACTCCGTAACAAGGGTTGTTTTCTTGGGAAAAATACAAAGGAAAAAGGAAAAATAAGATATCATTCCCATCCACCACGTAAGGGGAGTTGTCTTGCAATAAGCAAAGCCTGGCTCTGGCTCCACCAGGGATACCAATCCTGTGGATCCTGGATCCCTGCTGCAAGGACTGCCCCCATTTGGACTCTGGCTGGGTCTCTCCACAGCTGTGTCTCTGCACCCAGCCGAGGAGTGGGGTGGTGCAGCTGCTCTGTGCTCACTCTCTCCCCCAGGACAGCTGCAAAGTGTTTTGCATTTTTGTGTTTATAGACAAATAGAGTTTGCTGAGAGGAAAGCAAACAGGGCAAAGCCCTGCACTTCCCACTTGGAGCACAAAGTGCCAGTCCTGGGCTGACCCAGGGTCTTTTCTGGCAGCAGAACTATCCCAGGCCTGTCCTTACCCCCAAAACAGGGCTGGCTAATGGGGCTTTCAGATACAGTTTGAATCAGGTCCTGCAGACATTTCAGTTATTTTAAACTAACTAAAAGGCGAGTTTCTCAGCTTCCAGTAAACACTCCCTTGTAAAGTGGCGACTGGGATCCATCTCCGAGTCAGTTCTGGAGCCCAGCACAGGCTGAGGCTGCAGCACCAGGGCTTTGTACTGCAGCAGCTCCTACACCTGAACCACAGAAACCCAGCTCTGTGGCACAGCTCTTCATCTCTACGTTGACCAGAACAGCCCTGCTGCAGAAACACCATCTTCCCTGGTCAGGAATGATTTCAACAGCTCCTGTTCCTCCCTTTCACAGCGTTAGGGTTGTGCAGAACATTAAGCACATGAAAGCATTTAATCTATGAAGCAATTTTAGGCTAAGTATTTATTGGATTCCTTATAAAACAGTAAAAAGAATCAGATCCACTGAGACAAACTCCCCGATCCAAGACATTTAAATACATATTGCAAACCAGTTCTTTTGAGCATTGTGCATATAAAAGTGTCACAGTTCAGATAGTACTGAATAGAGTCTTTTTTTTTTCTTTTTCTATAAAAAAAGCAGACAGTATTTTCATTTCAGTCTCTAGCCCTGACAAAAAAAAAAAAAAGTCACACCCAGCTGGCCAGCCAGGGAAAACACATCCCCATATCCCCAACCTCAACGTGCCTGTGTGTGGGGCAGGCAGGTAATGCAGATACTGCTCAAGCCTGCACAGATACCATCCCCAGGACAACTGCAGGATAGGGCTAAGATGAGGCAGGCAAAAGGATGTCTGCAGATCCCTAAGGATCAACCAGTACTCTCCACCCTGCCCTTCCTTGGCCAGCTCAAGGATCACAGTGCTGCTCCTTCCTCCCGCTCCTTTGTCCCGGTGCTGTCAGATGACCACTTGATAGCTGGGCTGCTTCATCTTCTGGTTGGTTCCCCGGAGCCCTGAAATATCCTGGTCGCTTTCAGACTGATCAAAATCCATGTCTGGAGAGAGCAATACCTAGAAAGGAGAACAGACAGATGCTGATGGAGTCAAAGGTCTCAGATCTTCTCCATACTGCTCGCTGAATGAGACAAGCACCCCTAGAGGGGTCTGCTGCCAGATCCAGTCCTCTCTGGCAGAGGGGTAAGGTCTGAAGGTCATGGAGCCCATCTCTCCAACAACAGCCAAACAGATCTGGGCACAGACGCCACGAGCACCTGGTGTCCCAGCCCGCTTCCTTGAGAGCAGAATGGGCAGCTGAAGGCTCTGTTCCCCACGGGACAGGACTCACACATGGATGTTCAGGCCAGGCTGAAGCCTCAGTGGAGATGTACAAAAACCAGGCCACATATTTAGTGAACAGCTGTACCACATGTAGACCTTTTCCCAGGCCCTAACTGCCTGTCACCTCCACAGCTCAGCCAAAAGGGCAAGCAGGGCCACAGGTTCAGCTTCAGCCACAGCCAGCCAGCTCAGGAGTGGTGTCCCAGCCTGGCAGCACCTCATTTCTGCCTGGCACAGCAGCTCTGGGCTCAGTCCAAACTGTGGGAGCCAAAGCAGAGTAGTGACACCTCTCACTGGTGTTTGAGGTAAAAAAGCATACTTTTTTTTCTGTCCTTTGTTGCCAGGAACACCTACACCCTCAGTAGTTTACTCCACACCTGAGGCTACCACAGGCTGCTCCAAACTGGCTGCCATCAGCCTGGAGCATTTGCAAGATGCAGATGGAGCTACATGCGGGCATCGTCCAGCCACGTCCTCTGGGAGAGGAAAAAGGCTGGATGTTACCCAGGAGATGGCTGCACTGACTGCAGGAGAGCTGAAACCCACTGCCAGCCAGCCAGCAGCGTGCATGGGTAATATTCATGGCTGGACAGATTAGAGTCATTGAAACCTCAGGGTTGGAAAAGACCTCCTAGGCTGAGTCCAACCATTAACTCAGCAGTGAGAAGTTCACCACATCCCTGAGCCCCACATCTACATGGTTTTCGACCACTTCTAGGGATGGTGACTCCACCACTTCTCTGGGCAGCCTGTGCCAGTGCCTGGCTACCCCTTCAGAAAAGAAATTTTCCTAATATCCAATCTAAACCTCCTCTGGTGCCACTTGGGGCTGTTCCTTCTTGTCCCGTNTCTCTGGGAGAAGAGATTGATCCCCACCTAGCTACAGTCTCCTTTCAGGGAGGTGTAGAGAGGAGTAAGGTCACCCCTGAGCCTCTTCTCCTGCATCCCCAGTTCCCTCAGCTGCTCCTCACCAGAGCTGTGCTCCAGACCCAGCTGTTTGCTCAACCCTGTCCTACCCTCATCTCCTCAAACACCCACATTTGGGCAAGAGAAGCTGCACTGTCACCATGAAGCCTCCCTGTGCCTGTCTCAGGAGCCTTCCAGCCCAAAGGCCTAAGTCAAGGGATGGGACATGGACTTTCAGCCCAGTGCTCCCACACAGTACATCCCCAACAGCTCAACCAGCCCCAGAGCCCAGGATCCGTTGGGCAAAAGCAGGAGCACAGGACCAGGGGGAGAATTACTCCCATCTCTGTCCATCTCCACGCACAGTGATGAATTCACTTGTTAGCACTCGGGCAGCACCATGGGGCCAGTCACCACAGCAACAAACCCACTAAACAGGAAAAACAAAACTCCAGTGAGTCAGTGACTTCAAAGGAGCAGAAGAGCCGCAGGGGAAGATTTCCTCTCCCCACCCTCACACACACCCCGGCCTCTCCATCCAGTGCTGTGATCTGCACAGTCACACACCCCAAGGACAGCAGCACACCGGATGAAGCTCTCTTCTTGTCCCCCTCATTGGTCTTAAGGAATTTTTTGTTTTGGTTCAGGATACACACTGGAAAGTTTTCATCTCTCTCACGTGAAGATTTCCTCTGTGTTTCACATTGACATTGTGATGCTGTTGAACCTGAAAAAATGTGTGGCTAATTACTCACACGCAGCATTGTGAACTCACTGAGCTCTGACAGGCTGCAACACACTGGTTGTGGGGCCTGATAAACTGGTGATTTGGGTGGGTTTCAGCTGAAAACTCAAATCCCCTTGCAGCCAAGCAGGATGGTGACACAGGGCTGTGCATCCAGACCCATTCAGGCTGCTACCTGTCCACCATACACTTGCAGGAAGCCACACGGGCCAGCAGCCCCCAGTAACCTGTAAACAATGCCCCAGGAAGCAGCACCACAAGCCAGCACCTCATTGCCATGACAGTCACAGGACAGACCCTCAAATATCATTTTCAAGCCCAACTCCAATTTGGGAGTTTTCAGCACAGCTTGGACAAGGTTCTTCCCCTGCAGATGCATCCAGGTCAGGATCACAGCAGGCTGGTGGCACAGCTGGGAATGGGACATGGTTTCCCAGTCCTGGCACAATATGCTGCTGTCTCCCTCAGCAGTCCTCAAACACCTCACACATTCCACAGCACGATTTGCTGTGAGTTAGGAGGACTGTGAGGTGGGACAGTTTCTTTCCAGAGGCACCTCTACACCGACCTTCATTTATCTTCCCTGTAAGGACCTGGCACCTGCGTTCATCAACATGAGTTTGAGCTAATTAAAAATCAGCACAGCTAAGAAACTAACAAAACTAAACAACTAAGAAACAGGCAAATTAAATTTGCTTTTGGAGAATTCATCCATATTTATTAGCAAGCAGCACTGTGTTGGTGTCTATTAGCATCTTCAGTCTAGTGAATGCCAAAATTCAGGGCTCCTTATGAAGGGAATTAGGACAGGTGTTGAACTCCATCCTAACCAAAGGCAGGCCCTCATGTAGAGTATTAACTTTCCTCCCAGCCTCGAAGTCACCTCTAATTTCAGCTAAATTTTCCTCACAAGTACCTCTGTTACTGGACTTTTGCTTTAAGGGTTCTCTCTAAAAATGCAAGCCTTCAGGAAAGGAACAGAAACTCACCCACCTCCCTGGGGAAAAAAAAACAAGTGAAAAAAAGATCAAATAAAACATTATTAAAACTGAGTTGTTTTCCTGAGTGGAGGAAACAAAGAAATCGCTGATAAGATCTAAAGTTCATTGGGAGTTACAAGAGCAAGGGAAAAGAGCCTCGGGTCAAGGGCAGGACACATACAACGCAAAAATAATGGCCTTGCAGATGAATTAATTTCCCTAGGCTGAACAGCACTGGATGCAAACTGGCATTCAAGAGATCTTTTTCTATCCCACAAGAGGGGGAAAAAAAGACTCCATGAACATTTACAAGGTAGGGCAGGAGACTGAAACAACCCAAAGCTTAAGAATGACATGGAGGGAAAGAAGGGTGAAATTCTTCCAACCATAAGAGGGAGCTTGTCCCTCTCAGGGATTCAGTGTAAAAGAAGCAGCAGGAGCTCATCCTCTGCTCACCAGAGGAGCTCTAAAGCCCACACGAGGCTGCCACTTCCTTGGCTGCAGCCACAGTCAGTAAGTGACACCAGAGGCAGGAGTGCTGTCGTTGGGTTTCTTCCTGCTGCCCAGCTGCTCTACCAAGCCAAGGACAGAGCTGAGTTTTCCTGCTGCCCCTTCAGAAAACACAGAGCGTGGGCTTTCAACAGGTTAACTCCACCCCACTCTTTCCATTCTCCTTCCTATCTCTCCCCTCCTTTCCCAAACACAAACTGCTGGTTCATGTGAAAATAATGACACTCCATTGGTGAGATAGGCAGAGGGCTGAAATTCAAGTCGGCAGCGAGATGGGGAGCTGGTGGCGCCTGCAGCGAGACAGCCCTGATGAACCCTGATAAACCGTGGGACACATTAGCTCTGCCCTACAGAGACACTCCTCAGCCCCCCTTCCTGCTCCACTGGGCAGCAGGGAGAGAAGAAATTCCTCCACTTGAACAGGTTATTAGCAGCAACAAGCCCAGAAAATGCTCATTTTCTGCTTTTGAGCCTAAATTCCAGTCAATCCGGCTGTAGCTGTTGTCAATCCACACAACATGAGCTTCAGTTCACAGCTCAAGAAGCTGACACACAAAGCAGGAGCCTATGGCTATTCCTCAAGGCCCAGTGCCAAGAATGAGTTGGGAAACAGGTCACCCACTTCCGCATTTCCTCATTAGCTTCCTTCTCTGCCCAAACTATTTGTCAGGCCAGAGGCACAGGAACATGTCTGGGCATAAAGGAGGAAATCCCTGCAGCTTCTCCAAGCAGAAACCAGTCCCCTTGGTAGCTCCACTGCAGTGATGGACCAGAGGGTTTCAGGGTGGACAGATGACCTGCACATCATTGAATTTTTGCTGAAGTCTTCAGAGGAGAGCAGACAAGTACTTGGAAGATGGAAGAAGCCTTTGACAGGAGGCAGCAGATTGTAGGAATTGTTTCTACCACTTGAAACTTCCTGTCTAGGCTGACCTGCCAGAAGAGGCTTTCAGAGCATCTGGAAATCAGCAGGTATTGTCCCTTCAGATTATCCACAACTGAGGCAGAGGTCACAGAACACTTGCAGTGTTCCAGTGGAACAAGGCAGAGGTCCAGCTCCATTTCCACGGAGGAGCAGTACCTGTGACATCACCTGCACACGCACGGCAGCCACCATCTATGGGCCTGGATGCTGCAAGATTTGGTTCCAAAAGCTCTGAAGGAAGTTCTTGCCTCAACTGGAGATGTCCCCTCCTTATCTCTGCTTCTGAGCTGGTGTAATTTTAACTGACCTTGGGCCTTCAGGAGCACATCCAGTGAGCAGGGCAGGGCTGCACCACCAGAGACCTCGCCAGAGCTGTTTATCCAGAGGCAGGGCCAGGAGTGACTCACTTGTCTCAACAGCTGCTCACATCTGCCTGCCCTCCCTGCCAGAGCAAGGACTCCTCTGACACTGCACGGGCAGTGGCCACTTCCCCACAGCACCCCTGGGACACGGAAACCTTGGCTGCTGTGCAGACTGCCAAGCACACACTGTTCAAACATCACTACCTGTGTGTGCTGCAGCGCCACCAGTGATGGGCCATCCCGCCCATCAGCACAAGAGCCGAGTTACTCTTCATGAAAGGGCTCTCAGAGAGCAGGAGCTATTTCTGTCCATCCTAAATTCCTCAGCAGAAGCTTCTCCAGGAGCCAGTCTGCGATTGCCAGAAATTATCTTATCTCTGTAAGTCTCCCCAGTGGGCTGCAGGGTATCAGCAGTTGGACACAGAATACACTGAAACCAGGCCAGGTTGCCAGGAGAAGGAAGGGAATTCCTCCCATGGACCAACGCTGTGGTGTCTGTCCTAAGCTCAGCAAGAAGCAGACACCACCTGCCCATCAAACCACAAATCATTAAGAAGAACAAAGTCTGTTGGAACTGCAGCATTTCCTCCCCCACGATAACTTTTAAGTGTCGACCTCAGACTACGCAAAACACAGCCTCCCTCAGTTAAGGGACAATTATCTGGTTGAAAAAATACCAAATGCTGACAAAAAATAGGATTCCCAGCTAAGCCTTGTCCTCTAAAAAGGATGCTAACAATTACAGTGAGGAAAGTAAGCTCTTCTCAGCCAAAATTAATTACAATTAAATCTAGCAAAGCTCAGAGTGACAGTTTCAGCCTGCACACACAGATCAGTGTAGAGTGCAGCTCATCCCCCCAAGACACTGTCATCACTCAGGACAATATTTCAGCAACCCTTCGTGGGCTGTGACATTGCTCATGGTTAGACAGAGTGAGTTTGACTTTGCAGGGTGATCACCCAGGCTCATGAAGCACCACCCCAGGTCAAGGCAATGTGATGTTCTGTTACAGGGCTGTGGTAAAACACCCAGACCATCCCACGGGTTTACAGCTCAGTATCAAACACCAGTTTGCACCCCTGGTCTTACCTGAGATTCCTCAGTCCTCCCGGCCCGCGGAGTTTCTATGGATCCATTGATGTCTAGGGTATCCTTCTGTTTGTATTTCCTCATGATCAAGCTGTCCACAACCCAGAACATAATGGCCTTGGGGAGAAAGAAGTTACATCAATAGATTGCAGAGATCAAAATACACAGTAATTCAATCAGATATTTCTTCTCCTTTTGGGTTCTCCAGACATCCAGCCTTGAGCAACCTCATATCAAAATCAGTCCTGCATCAGTTGTGTCCATGGGGACTGGATGAGTCAAATTCCTGAGGTCCCTTCTTACACAAGTCCTATTGTTTCCATAGTTGCTGAAGACGTAGATAAAAAACCACCACAATAGGCCAAGTTTTCACCAGAACACAACCACTGAAGCAAGCTTCAAACAAGGTTCATCTGCTTGAACCAGTCCCTGGTCAGTTCTTTGAGAATTTGCTGTCTAATGTGGAAATGCAGCCTGGCATGGTGCAGAGAGGCAGATCAATCCAACTTTGCCCCTGCTGCATCCATTGAAATGTGCATGCCATGAGCTGAAATTGAGTTCAACTCCCTGCTTGTCCAGGGAGCATCTGAGTGTTAACGCCTTGTTCCCATCTCCCACCTCAGCAGGAACTGAGCAGCAGGTCAGGATTACCCGGAATTAGGGGAACCAGGAAAGAGCTGAGCTTTCAAGAGCTTTTGTCAAACTAGTTTTGAGAAGGACAGCAGTTCTGGGTAACCCTGAGCACCTTATCTTGCTGTAACACAATATGACATCGAGCCAAATGACTGGGCTGCCAAGGTCACAAGCCATCCTATAGGACCTCAAAGGGTTTTTGGGCATCCCCATGCCCATAGCTTGCTGCTGAGATAAGCTCTCACCTAAGAAGACCCAGCTTTATTCCAAGAGGTGAGGAGTCAGCCCCACAGCAGCTCAGAGAAAGGGACGGGAATCGGGAACAGACACCGTGGCAGTGACACATTTGTGACAGATAGATCTATTTATACCCCTCCAAGCTGTCCCAGCCACTTCAAGGCTGCCCTCAGCCAGTCCCTGAGCACACTCCCATGAGGGTAGACTCCTCACAGTGATTTCCAAACCAGGCCACCCAGCACTTGCAGAGGCACCACTTACATTGACTATGAAAGGCACAACAAACATCACCAGGACGAGCTCCAGCTGGGGGTTTGGGATGTAACCCAGGAGGATCTGCTGAAGCTGCAGAGGAGAAAACATTCAGAAGCATTATTTGAACAGCTGTGTTGCAACATCTTTGATGAAAACTGGTTGTCCTCCTACATGAGCAGCCAGAGCTCTGCAGCCTTTGCTTCAACCCAGCTCTTACAAGATTACACAGGATATTCCCTTAGCCCAGCTGCCAAACACATGATTTTGTAAAGAAACAAGTACTGTGAGTCTTTCAGTGTAATCATCCATGACAACAACTGGTGGGACTTCCCTTGGCTCCCTGGAGCTCATCTGCAGAACAAGGACACCAGCCACAAACAGTAATCATGGAGAAGAATCCAGCAGCATCTCTGGATCTGGATTTGTGCTGCTGAACAAGTTCACATCCCAGGGTGAGCACTGTGGGCTACTGGGTTTGAAGGACAACCCCTGAACAGATAAGTGCTCCCAGGCTGCTGGAGAGAACTCCTCAGCCAAGTTACACACAGTGCCCGGTACCTCAGAGACTGATGAAAGTGCACTCCAAACTGGAGCTACCTCCCAGAACTGGGTTTTATACCCATCACACCTCTCTGATATCAGGTATGCGGGCTAGAAGTCCCACAGGCTCTTTTTTTTTTTTTTTTAAGAGAAACTTCTGATCAACACAATTAACATTTCATCAGCTGCCATGCAGAAGCAGCTAAGCAGGAAAAGACAACACTACTTGGATGGCTCTGTCCAAATTCATCTCTAAGAGTCCTCCTGGTTTAGGCACAGGATCGCAAAACACCGACATGGACTGACTTGACAGAATAACAGAAATCCTCTGGCAGAACTGAGGGAGCTCAGCTGCCAGCCCAGCCCATTTCAGCCTTCCAAGAATAGGAAAGAAAATTAAAGCATCATCTTATTCCATTAGCTTTTGACTAGCAAGAGAATGCACCAAAAGCCAAACTGTTATGAAAGTCACTTTTCCTGAAATTTAAGTAATGACTACAGAGTGATGTCAACAAGTGTGAGGATTAAAGGCCTTCAATAATGAGAACCATGAATCAGGCAGAGCTGACAAACAGCAAACCACAACAGCTACAGCTAGGAAAACACTGCTCACCTTTGTCCAGCCGGGGATCAGCAGGACAAGGCTAATCACAGTCTTCTCAAAAACCATTATCAGCAAGTAGAGGATACACTGGCCAATCCAGGCAGCAGCTTGGGGAGGGTCACCTGGAAAAACAGACTATTAAATGTGGAGCAGAGAACAGGAGGAGAGAGTCTTGCAGAAAAGTTGCCTCATGCTTGACACTGACCTTCCTCTCTACAAGGATCAGTCAGTAACTGGCACACTCCTCTATAAAATAAAGTATATGTAAATAAATCATTAAAGACATCACCTGCAATTTGCTCCTTGCCAAACCAAGTTGCCAGAAACAGTTTGAAAATTTCAAGTCACCATTTTCACTACAAGCAGCCATAACTTCTCAGTCCTGAACAGAATTATTTCATTGTGCTGACGAAGTGAAGGGCTGGTTATGCGATACCGTCTGAGCAAGAGACAGGGGCTCCATCGCCCCAGGTTTGAAAGCAATTCAGTCAAAAAGAATCAATGCTAATTAAATATGAATGTTTCTAACAGGGTACTCACCAAGTAATAAGGAAAAGCGTATTTGTATTAACAACAATAATGGTTCTGTATCCATTACATGTGCTTGCTTCAGCTCTCTGTGAGCGCCCTGCCAGCTGATTATCACCTCCCTGGCTCACCACAATATCTCAGGTCTGCAAAACTGAGCCACCCTATCTGGCTTAGGAAAGCTGCAGCATTTCCTCTTACCACTTAGAGCCAAAGATAACCCCTGGCAACACTTGTTCCCAGCATAATCCGGCCGGAATTTGGAATTCCATCCGTGCAAGGGAACCCGTGCAGTTGGCACTGCGAGATGCCAGTGCTCGACATGGTCAGCTGGCAGCAGGCTGGGAGCTCTGCCGCACTTTTGTCCAGTTGTAGGCAAAATTTTGTTGAGACATGGCAGGGGGAGACAACACCAGCAGTCTGCAAAGGCACATTTATCCACACCAGTAAAAACCTCCGGCCACAAAAACCAGCAGTACATACTGGGATTTAGTAAGAGCCGGTGTCCAACCAAGCCCCAGCTCCGTGGGGATCGGCTTCCCAGCAAGTGCAAAACATGTTTACATGGATGTTTGTCCTTTTTCTGTCATTGGTTAGCAACACACCTGAACATCTGCCTCATTGCAAAGCTACGGCTAAAACAGAGGCATCCTGGTAGTGTCCAAGGTAGGATCACCTTGCACCCCAAATTCTGAATCGCTCAAGCCATGACTGAGAAGGAAGCAAAGAAGGGGAGAGGGAAGGACTGGGAGGCTGAGGGTGCAGGGATGAGGAGAGCAAGCAGAGAGAGCCAAACCAGCAGGAACTGCATGGAGGGAGGGCAGGACGGGGAGCCAGGAAGGTTACGCATGAGCACACCCAGCAGAGCCCGCGGAGGATTTCGGAGAGCGGAACCTCCGCTCCCTGGCAGGCAGTGGCTTAATGGGTGGTCTGTGAGGAGATGGGAGCAGTGTCAGAGGCAGCTGGCAGCTACAGGCTGGTGCCAGAGAAGCTTTGATCCTCCTAAAAGCCTCTCCCAACAGATCAGGCTGCCTGGCTGCCTTTGGCACACACGTTGGGTCCAGTGAACCTTTTTGCCCCATACCCCAAAGCCAACCAATTCTCCCAGAAACCCCCGTGTTACCACCACCCATCAGAGCTCTGAGTACAAACAGGACAGGAAAACAAACACATCCGTTGTGTCCTTCCTGCATGTGAACTCTTTCCCTTTCGCTGTGTGTTGTCAGCTGTGCTCCGTCCCCCGTGGAGGGACAGGACTAACAGCCACAGCACCCTTTGTGAATCGGCTCTTCTGTCACAAAACTTGGTAAACACTTCCCTCTGTCAGCTCAGCTTGCCCAGAAAGCAGCAGCCAGCTTGAGATCCCTCCCAAATACCTGCCACCTCATACCCTTTTGGGGACAGGTCACTACCATTCACCACAACAATAGCCTGTGGTTCTTCGTTCTGCATTCTGGGCACTGGACAGCCTAAGGCAGGTTTTGGCTCACCAGGCTGGTACTCAGAACACCAGGAGAGACAACCTGCTTTTTACCCCACCCTAGGCATGGACTTGCCTGGGAATTCAGGACTTGGCCTCCATGCCCAGCAGGGAGAACTGCGGGTGTTTCTATTGTTATTTTCCACTGCACTCTGATGTCCCAAGGACAGGAGGCTGCTCTGTACCAAAATGATTCCATCATCAAAGGTGAAAATGAAGCAGCAGCGTGGCCTTAAGGGCTGCAAAGACAACTCAGAGACAGCAGCTCATTCCCACTTCACCAAGGAATGCAGCTGCTTCCTACCTCAGCACATGTGGAGTCATCCAGGGACCACTGATCCACCCCAGCGTCCATCATCCACTAATCCACCCTCTAACACCACTAACTCACCTAACTCTGACCAATACCAGAACCTTCAAGGCAGCATTTTCATCTCCTCAGGGAAGCCTTTGGTGTGGACCCAGGACATGCCCACAAGACAGATTTGCCCCATCTCCTCCTTCCACAGCAGGGAAAGGCTGGGAGACTTGAGCTGAGCTCATGTAAGTGCTGGTTTCCTACAGAAAGCTGGTCGGAGGCATCCTCAGATTCAACCTGATGTCTTTAATGGATGAAATGCTGTCCAGAGGTGCCCTGCTCTGGGGATGGGAAAAGATTCCTCTCACAGAAGAGTTACCATTACATAAATCTCAAAGAGAGCCCACAAGACTTTCTGCCACACCACACTACCAGCCAACAAAAGCTAATCTGCTGCCTGGAGACTAAAAAAAATTAAAATAAAATAGATGTCCTCCTCTTTGCTGTGTTCACAGCTTTTCTTTCCTTGTAGGAAAGTGGGGAACTGCTCCAAAGGATCTTAGCAGGCTCCACATCACACCTGTTAGAAAACTTTATGTATCACACTCCCTTTGAACCCTCCCAGTTTCCTGTCCCTGGTTCAAGCTGCGAGGCAACCCAGGACACCTCAGCTCTACACATGGAGTCCATCACAAGCCTCTCCCTTTGGCTTCATGAACACCCTCTGCTAAAACCTTCTTCTTACAGCCACCTCCCATCCTCACAGAAACCAACATCCCCCTTCACCTTGGAGGGTACACATGCTGAATTCTGACTGCTCTCCTCCAGCAGCATTCCTGGTGCTCCCCACCACCAGCAAAACTTCCTTGGAGCAGCCCAAGGAGCACTGGAGCCTGTGGCAACCTCACACAAACGTGTCTCGTGCTCCCCTCGTGCGTGGGAGCCCAGCTGCTGGAGAGCCAGAGCAGCAGAGCTTGAGGTATTTGAGCTGTTACCACACAACAGGATTAGTTTTAATCCAGGCTGCCTAATGCACCGAGCTGTCAGCACAGCCCACACGGTACTGCCAGACAGCTTTATTTACAGCCTGCTGGGGACTGCGTGCACGGAGCAGGTAGGAAAAAAGCTGAACCACAGCCAGAGTGGAGGGTTCAGGGGTTTGAGGAAAGGCAAATATTTGAAAGCACTGGAAGTTGTACTGAGTGACAAGGTGGGGGTAAAAAAAAGGTTAATAAAAACTTTTTAAGAGATACTCAAATGGCACCTCCAAAATCAAGGGTTCTCTTTATCACTGCCAAGTACAGAGTAGGGTAGGAAATAGCAATAAACTGTGAATTGCATGAAGTGTGCTCTCGGAGGGCAAAATCAGGCTTTCAGAGATGGGAATGTATCATAGCAGCCAGATGGGTCCAGTGGACACCCCAGACCCTCTCTGGCATGTTCTGCATCTGAATTAAAATGACTGAAACATTGAATGGTGTGGGCTGGAAGGGACCCCATAGGCAGGGACACCTCCCACTCAACCAGGTTGTTCAAAACCCCTCCAATCCAGCCTTGAACACTTTCAGGGATGGGACATTCCCAACTCTTCTGGACAACCGGGAGCATTGCTGAACTGGAAAAAAGTGAGAGCACAGTTGGAACGTGTCCCCAGCATGCAGTGTCACATCACTGCTCTGCATCTTTGGCTCCTCTGGATATTCCTGTTGCAGTGGAACAGGAGTTTATAGGAATTCCTATTCCTAGAAATGGTGCTGCTGTCATCCAGCTCTAGGAGGCTCAGAAGTTGCACCCCTGCACAGAGCAAGGGACACAACCACACAGTCCCTGAGCAGGACCCTCAGTCTCTCCTCACTTTTCCCCCTTGGTCCTAGGGGCAGAAAGGCCAAGCAGGCTGAGGACAGGGCAGCCCCTCAGGTTAGAGCTGTTTCCAGCAGTATTTCCTCAAGCATTAGCAGCCAGCTCCCTTGACTGCTCCAGGACGTGGGAATATTTGTTATGGAAATTTTGTACAACATCACCACAGGGCCAAAAGCAGCCTACACAGGTCCTCAGTTAAACTCAGCAGCTGGCACAGAGCATATTCTCTTAGAACTAAATTTGACCAGCAGAGTTCAGCAGGCCACTAAACAGACTTTGAAGGCCTCCAAGCAAGATGCCTTTCCATTTCCAGACACTGAGCGAGCACAAAGCATCAGGCTCAGATAGCCAGTAACCACAGCTACAGTCACACACAAGTCAGCACCCACATGGGCATCCAGAGGGACATTTTCCAGTGAGAGCACTTCTCCCCCTCATTTCTTAATGCTCCTCTAGAAAAATTTACTTGCACATTGCAGGAAATCTCTCTCTTAATGCAAATTCATAGCATTTGCCTACTTAAAAGACATACTGGGGCATTTCTAAATTAATCCTTCTTACTTAAATGTCAGGACACTGCAGCCATCCTGAGGTTCCCTCTAGGGAGCTGTTCACTGCCATGGGAAGGGAGAGCTGGACCAGTTTGGAGATGAGGCACAAAGTTCAACCAGGCCCGATCGGCACGCCCTGACTGGAGCCAGCACCTCCCCTGCTCAGTCTGTCCAGGCCCAAGAGCACCTCCAAGAACCTTGATATCCACCTCCCACACCTTTTGAAGCTTAAACTCTGCATTTTTCTCTTCCCTGTGTTGGTTCCCTACAGGGTCAGCACTATAGCCATGTCGTGCTACAGCAGTGGTGCATTTGTGGAACTTCACAGAATCATCACAGAATGGTTTGGGCTGGGAGAAACCTTAAAAAAATCACTCAGTTCTAATCCCCCTGCCATGGGCAGGGATGCCATCAGGTTTCTCAGTGTCACATCCAACTTGGCCTTCAACACCTCCAGGGATGGGGGTTTGTTAGCTCTGAGTAGGTGTAAGGCAACCCTCGTTCCCCAAAGCCCACCTGTGCCAAGAACACACTTCCCCCAACCTTTGATCTCAGGAGCCAGGCATCCTGAGAAGAGACAGCACCTTCCAAAATGCAGTTTCCTGTGCTTAGAGGCAATTCAGAGAGTAATCAAGAGCTGTTGGGCAAAAGATGGAGAAACAAGCAAACAGGAGCCTTTGATTCCCCCCTACCAGCTGTAAAACAGGTCACTCCTGGCTGCAGCAGTGCCTGGCCATAAGCTCAGGCACAAGAGAGGCTGATCTCAGAGTGCCTGTTCCTGGGTTTTTGGAAATATGGAAGTAATTGATTTTTCTAAACAATTCTGGACAGCTGGATGCTTAAAATAGCAGCATGGATGTAAGTGCTTTCCCTCCCCTTGACTGTACTTCTCCATTAATGCAGCTATTGCAGCCGCCCAGGGGGACCCAGCCAGGGCTGTGGAGGCAGGAGAAGCAACCCCAGAGCAGGAGGAACTGCTGCAGCCCAAACCAAAGGGCAGCTGCACTGGTCTGCATCAGTAGCAGGGATGCTGGAAGGACACAGCTGCACCCGATTTTTTGGGTTTTTTATTTTTTTTCCTCCAAGTTGCTGCAGGAAGATGGGTCCTGGCTCTACTGGACAAAACCACAACCGTTCTGTTCTGATGGTTGGAGCAATCACACTGACTGCTGTCTGCAATGTGGATTTGGTGCTTCCCTGGTTTTCTCCTCTGCAAGATTTATGTTGCTTCCCTCAATTCTCCTGAGAAGCCAACGTCTGGTACAACAATTAGCCCAGAAAATGAATCATATTCCTGGAGCCTGCATCAAACTGTACAAAGTTTACAAGTGTCTTCCCAACTGTTTTGGAAGTTACTTAACACCAGAGATGAGGACAGGACTGTTTACCTTCCCCAGCCCTGCCACAGGATTGCCTTGGACTTGTCCCTTGGCTCCTACCTAAATTTCCCACTGGGGTCACTCTGGCCAGAGACCTGCACCAAAAATTGTACTTGATGGATATTTAACCCCCAATCTAAGAACCAAATTCAAGCACAAACCTATTATTTACTAATGAAAGCAAGATTTTCTCAAAGGAGCAAGCTGTTTCTGTGGTCTAAGCCAGCCCTAACGAGAGGCCAGCTCCAGCTCAACAGAAGTTCATCACTGCTCTGCCAATACACTTCTCGTGGTTCCTTGCTTCTGCTCAACTGCAGACGTGGCACACAAAGCTGAAGCTGTGTCCTGAGGTGGTTGGGTTTCCAGTCCCTGTTGTTCAAATGGGTAAAAATTCCAGTTCCTGAACCAAGAATACCTGGACTCTTCTGCTGTCTCATCTGACTGACTTTAGGGATCGATTATAAAGGAGGAGCTATTGGTGGAAATACCAAAGGTAGTCCCCCGACCAAATACCTGCTGCCAGGATGCTGAACCTGCTCTGGAGATCAGCCTTTCAAGCCACTCTCAGGTTTGAGGAGAGCCAGCCCTGCCACACTACATCATCTCCACCCATCTGTTGTGACCTTATTCCCACTCTGTGGCTGCTCCTGCTGCCTCACAAACCCCACCACGCCCTTTATCTCCTGCCATGACCTCTCTGCAAACACTGAACATGAGCCTGAGCAAGTTCACAAGGCAGTGGGGTCTCCAAACTAATCCCAGGTGGGCCCAGGTTTCACCAGCTCAGATGCCAGACCAGCTACTAAAAACACAGAGAAACAAGACTAAGACTTCAGAATAGACTGATCAAGGTATTAGAAGCAAGAATGCAATTTGTATGAATAAGATGTATTTTCTGAAGTATGCTGAATTCATCTGTAGATTAGATGTCATGTAAAATAAGCAAAGCATTAATTTTTCCCTTTCCCGCAGCTTCTCCAGGAAGCCGGCTCTGCTCCTTTGGAAGGGAACTGCTACCCTCTAGTGGGGCTGCCTGAGAGGAGCTTTTTTTGAAAATTCTTCTCCATGTCAAGGCAGGAATTTAATGAGAGAGGCCAGACTTGAGAACTCCGTTTTGGGGCCACGCTGTGCCTGGCTGATGCTTACTACAGTGCAGGGCAAATGCAAGAACAACTCCATGTTGTGAATGGAGATGGAAGGGAAAAACCCCCAGAAGAACCCCACTAAAGAACCCTGTACACCTTAATTTAGCATAGGGATGTCCTGGCGTGTGTTACACATCCAAGGAAACGTTCAGCTTTTCCTCACCACCCTGCTACACTCCACTGTCCCAGTGTTTAACTCAACCACCACCCTCTGAGAGCTCCCTGGAGAAGGCAGCTGCTCACCTTGCAGCCCCAGACTGTAATTCCTGTCATTTTCTTGTCCCCATTCCCAGCTGGGAGCACCCCAACCCCCCTGGGCAGAGCAGGTGACACCTACCATACTCCCCGAAGACCAGGTACGTGTATTTCTTATGCTGCACAATCCAGGAGACAACTTTCACACCCAGCCAGATCAGCAGCATCCCCAGCGTGGCATCCAGGATGAAATTGATAAGGTAGCTACGAGCAGAGGAAAATCCAGGTTTCTGTTGTGTTCTGAACTCTTACTCAAAATCTTCCATTTCAATATGGAAATCAATAGAAAACCCCCAAGATTTTAAATAACCCCACTTAACAATCCAAACTCGCTTCCTGTCTCTTTTATTGCACTTTCCTAAGTCTTATCAGCAATTTCTTAGTTTAAAAGCTTGTTCAGGAGAGAAGGGACAAGCACCACCAACTCTCTGGCACTGCTCATTTATTCACATAGCAATAAATACTTCTTAAAAGTAACCCCCCAAAAAAGGAGGCTTTCCACTTGCAGCATATTTTTTTCTTCTTAGGATAAAATCTCAAATTTCAGAGGAAACAGAACCAAATTGTTCTAGAATTTCACACAAGGAAATGGCAGTTCTTTGGACAGCAGAGCAGCTCTACAAACTGGGCAGCAGAAGAGGCAAAAAGTTCATTTTTCTAAGCAGCTGCAAGAGGTTCCCAAAAACAGAGACGCAGACTAAGAGACAGGTTTTGGGAGAGGTGATGGGCCCTGGCTCTGCAGTAGGAACCCTGAGGTCCCAAAAGCCTCAAGTTCAGGTGCCACTGCAGATCCAGGAGCTGAACCCATCCCTGCCAGGAGATTTGGGCTCAATGGGTTTGCTCTGCAGCTTTGGATGTTTAAGTGTCACTGGGGAGAGTGCCAGAGGCAGGAGAGCTGCAGGGACCTTGCAGGGATTGCAGGGTCTAAGTTCTAATCCAGAGCTTGATATTTTAATGAACTCCAAAAATAAAAAAATAAAAAAAAACCCAAAATCACATAGACTAATGTGCTTTTTTATGCAGTTTTCCATTACTGCAATATTTTCTGCCAGACTTCTACAGCATGAAGAAAATGCCAAGCACAGAGCTACAGCAGTGAACATTTCCTTTTCCAGAACTCGATGCTGCCTCTGAACCAAGACACTGAAAACAACAATCTGCTTTTGATATCCACTTTGAAAGCGTAACATTAAGTTTTTCTACATCCAAAAGCTCAGCCTGGCTTTTTACAGTTTCCAGCTGCTGGAATCAGAGCATTCCACACAAACATGAGGCTCTGGTGGTTCATACTGGGCAGGACACAGAGTCTGAGCCTCAGAGCCCAGCGACAGAGCTGGACGGTTTTAAGCTGCCTGGTTCAGGATGACAAGTCAGGCAGTGCAGGGAAACATAAAACACACCTCAAAAATAAACAGCACACCTGAAGGGCACAGCATAAGCATGAAAGGGTTTATTTTAAAACACTGCCTGTTTAAAAAAACAACAATACATCATTTGAGAGATTATGTGCAGCCCCAGCCAAACTCATGTCTGCTTAAAGAAACATATCAAGGTGCAGCACTTTAATATAGAAAAAACAGATGTGCCAGAAGGTTTTAAGGAGCATTTTGAAGCCTACAGGAGTTTCTCAAAATGAGATGAGGTTAACTCTGAAACTAAATTTTTATCTGCAAAGTGACTGAAGTAAAGGTGGCACTTCTACATTAAGTCTGAAGTTGGGTTTAGAAATCCTCCTAACAGGACCAGCAAAGGAGACAACAGAGACCACAAAAACAAGCTCAGCAGGGTTTATCCCCAGGCAGTGCTTCAAATGGATTAATTTCCACTGTTTAGGACCCTTCCCAACACAATTCTCCCTCTGACAGATGTAGGGCAGGATCTCAAGTGCCTCGTGTACTTACAGAGAGCAAGGGTCCTCCTCAGTGAGATCAGACAGAAAAACATTGGCAAAGTGGATGAAGAGGGCACCTATTGCTTGCTTGGAGGTATCATAAAACCTGGAAGAAAAACCAAGATTTTATGGAGGAGCCAGGCAGGGAATTTTAATTCTAGAGAGCACCAGCTACTTTATGGAGGTTTCCTTGGGAAGCAGCAGGACATTTCATTTAACAGCTAAATGTCATGCAAGATACACAGGGGGCCTAGAGGACTGTTAGTATAAGAGAAAATAATATTACAAACGTGGTCTTTTCAAGTTTCAAATGAAAAATCTCACCATATCCTCCAGGGACGCCTCTCTGCCTTTGGTTCCTTAAATCGTTTTACTGCAAAGAGAATTACAGAGGTTCCATTACCCAGAGCAACCACTCCACGTGTGCAGCCTGCACCCATCCTCACTGCAAAAGCAGCCAAAAAATCCTGCAGGACCCTCAGCATTTGCGAGTTTAGTGTTGAGCAAAGCCAGAGGACATCCCCAGGGTGGCGGTGGCATCACTGTCCCTGGAAGTGTCCAAAAGACACCTGTGGTGCTCAGGGACACAGGTTGGGGGGGGGGAGGCAGTGCTGGGTTAATGGTTGGAACTGATATTCCTGGAGGGGTTTTCCAGCCCGAATGATTCCGTGATTCTGTTCTCTGGCCTGGATGCAAACCAACCAGAGGCACTGCCACACCTAGGGTCAGCGGAATGGACACAGAGGGGTTTGGAGACAGGTGAGTGCTGCTGGACCCTCAGCAACAGCACTGCCATGCCATGGGAGGTGACCTGAGGAAAGCCAGGGAGGGGGCATCACTGCCTACCAGCCCTAACAATCCTTCCACTTGAAATTATGGCAGTGAAGGAACTCTTCCTTCTCTGAAAACACACAGGGCCAGGTAACTGCTCTGTACTCCCCAGCTGTATTTGAGCACTCAGGCTCCGCCCAAGGGCCAGCCTAGGCTCGTTCCCCTGGGAAATGCCTTCCTGATGCAAAGTGGAAGGATGTAGGGACTTCCCTGACAGGAGCCTTGATATTTCAGAAGTGCAGCTTTGTGCTGCTTTTACTGGCAAGCAGTATGGCAATAAATGAAAAGGTAACAGTGACAGGACAATGAGGAGCTGTTTTAAACTAAAAGAAGAGATATTGAGATTAGAATGGGGAAGAAATTCTTTACTGTGAGGATGGTGAGGCCCTGGCACAGGTTGCCCAGAGAAGCTGTGGCTGCCCCTGGATCCCTTGAAGTGTCCAAGGCCAGGCTGGATGGGGCTTGGAGCAACCTGGGATACTGGAAGGTGTCCCTGCTCATGGTAGGGGTGGAACAAGATGGTCTTTAAGGTGTTTCCAACTCAAACTACTCTCTAATCCTGTGATCTGCCTAATCCCAGGACTTCAGTCAGGCATGCGCAGGGTTTTGGTGTCAGTCTCAAATCCACCAAAACCCAGCAGTATAAGGACCTGGTCCATTACTGCCAATAAAGAGTAACAAAGCATCAGTCAAGTCACACCAGACATGGCTGCAGCAGTTTGTCCTATCCCTCTCCATAAAAACCCCCAGCTTCCCTCATCCAGCTGAATCCCACCACGAGATATCCCTGCAGCAGTGACTTCCACCAGCCCAGACAAGCTCTGTCATCACTGATGTCCTTCAAAGGCCCATTTGCATTTCCCCTGCCCACAAGCATCAGACCCATGGGCCAACCAAGTGGCCAGAAGTGTTTAAAGCAACCCTCAGCTCACGGGGGCAAAGAGGACAAAGCTGCAGAGAAGATCTTGGAGGGGTCTTCAGGCCACCAGGCTGACTACCAGCCAGACCACAGGAGCACCAGGGGTGATTTTCACTATTTTCTTAATGAGAAGTGACATGTTATGTATCCACAGCCACTCAGGCTCGAAATACAGTAATTCAGTGTGATAAGATGACAAGTAAGAGGTAAGAAGTTAATGGTGTGGTGCCTTGTTGAACACAGCTTGTCATGCCTCATTAGATTTAAGAGAGTTATCTGAGACTGTGTAATTATCAGAGACAGTAAAACTGTTGTATTAAAGATAAAAGCTAGTATTATAGAGAAATAATTAACTGCTTAATAGGGCATTTACTGAGCAGAGCTGCAGCAGGCTGTCTCCAAATTAAACCAGAAATCCAGCCAAGATTACCAGAGCTTAAACAGGGAGCGGAGTTGTTTGGTAGCTGTGGCCTGGGGTTAGAAGGGTGTTAAATCCACACAGGAGCAGCACCACGTCTTTGAAGACTCCAGGAGACGATGGAGCCCTCTATGAAGCAGCAATTGCGTGCTCAGTGAGCACAGCAGGGCTCTGGAGAGGGAGCAGAAATTGCAGAGCTTCCCTCTCCTCTTCCAAGCCCTGTAGAGCACCAAGCCATGGCATGCACAGGCACAGGCTCAGCTGGAGCAGGTTGGAGAAAGGCTGAAATCTTCTTTGCTCTCCTCAAAACGTTTCCACTCACGGCAGTCAAGTCTGTTTTCCAGCAGCTGTAGGTGTGGGTTCACTACCCTGGCTCAAACAGATCAGTCCATCCTTAATAGTTACTTTATGTATAGTCATGCATGCATCAAGGAAAAAAACAAATGTAATATTTGAGTTCTAGCACCTATGGAAATTAAACTTCATAAAAACATGCGAAACAAATTAAAAATGTAGTTCACCACACACACAGAGTTGCGATGGGAGAGAACCCCCATTCAATCAGATTGAAAATGAGACCGGAATGTACCTGGTCTACACCAGAAAGCATCAGGAATTTGTCTTCTCAACCACAGTGTTGAGTATTTTAATGCTGATTCCCTTCTCAGCTTTGTCCACGTGCAAAGTAAGCTGCCTTGTGCAAGGAAGCAATGTTACTGCACATCTTGGAAAGAAATCCTTCACTATGAGGGGGGTGAGGCCCTGGCACCAGGGAAGCTGTGGATGCCCCTGGATCCCTGGAAGTGTCCAAGGCCAGGCTGGACGGGGCTTGGAGCAACCTGGGACAGCGGAAGGTATCCCTGCCCACGACAGAGGGTGGAACTGGATGATCTCTAAGCTCCCAACCATTCTATAATTCTGAGATTCTGTGAGAGTCAGGAGAGGGGAACCCAGGCCTATCCCATAAACACGAGCCAAGCTGCACTGGGATGGCAGCCTGCCTTCCTCAGGGTCTGCCCTCACAAGTTACCACTCCGCCCCTACTTGGCTCCAGCTGCTGCAGACAAAAAGCTGTGAAGCTGAACCCAAAGGGAAGGAAGATGAGTGACAATTTGAGAAATTCCCTGCCCAGGGCGGAGAAAGGGTAGGGCAGGAAATAAAATACTTCCCAGCCCTTCCTCTTCAGTCAAGGACAATAAAGATCACACACGCTTGAAATTCCCCCAGAACCACCAGGCTGGGTGGAAGCTGACATCTGAATGAGAACCTGTGAAATGTTGTAAGATAAAAAAGATTTGGAGGAGTCTTTCCATATAGATCTGGAAATAGTCACAAAGCTAGAAGATAAAAGCTCAGTGACAGCTGTCCTCACTCTTTTTCCAGGCTAACACAGACGTTAATATTCATTATGGTGGTCTCTTGATGCAGTAGAAAGGGGACAGACAGCTTTGCCTGCCCTGAACACAGATAAATGCTGTGAAGTTAGCAGAGTTTGCCACAGCCAATGTCCCAGAGTCTACTTCTGCTTTTAAGAAATTCTCTGATTATAATAATTGGTTAAGACAAGGACAGCAGCAACAACAGCCCCATTCCCTTGTGCTGTTTCTCACCCATGCTGGAGCATCCTCCCTGCATCCCCCTCTGACGCTACACTGCATTCAGGCAGACCTGCATCAGCACAGGTATAAACCCCCTAATTTAAGCAGAATTAGCTGCAGCATCAACCAGCAGCTGAGCAGCAAAACCAGCTACCAAGCCAGGTTTCTACAAAATTATAGTGGGAAACTTGATTTCCCTAGGAGATGGTTAGACACGGCTGGCTGAGAGCCAGACCACCTCCCTGACCAATCTTACTGCAATCAACCACAGGAATCTGAAGTTGAGGTTTGGGAGGGAGATGCTGAGTCAACAGACAAATTGGGATTTGATTTACAGGGACGCAAGCCTGACCCATCTGAGCTCAGCAACAGACCCAGGGGATGGATACTGAGAATGAAGCTGCTTTGAGAAGCACTATTAGATGCATTAATACATCTAAATTGTGAAAAGTCCACCAAAAATAAAGGCTGAAATGCCCCAAACTGGTGATACTCATACCTGCTTTTAAGAGGGGACTAAATTGACTGCCAAAAACCCCATCTGTGGGGCCACATCCCACTAGAGAGAGGGTCAGGACTTTATTTCTGGCTTGTGCCAAAGAGGACTTGGAGCTACTGTACCAGGGAGGAAACAGCAGCTCTTCCCCTGCCCAGCCTCTGTGTTATTTCCAGCAGTACAGTCTCCAATAACACATTTCAACCTATTTTGCAGGACACACCCTTTCCCAGGCCTTTTCCCAGCCCCAGGCAGGAAAGAAGCCAACATGCAGGATACAGAGCCAAAACCCTGGGGTCTGCACTATTCTTAGCCTGAGCATGCAGCCACTCAGACAGCTCGACCCCAGACACAATGGGAGGAAGCAGCAGCCACTGTTTGCAGAGAGCAGCCAACGTGCTGCTGGCCAGAAAAGCGTGAGATTTATATCCCCCATCAGTTTGGGGAGCAGCAAAAGCCCTGGTTTGCCTCCTCAAAACACCTGTCAGTGGCTTGATGACACAGAGACTGCTACTGACTTCCACCCTTGGGTCTGCACTAGGTGTATTCAGTTATTTCCTCCCCAACAGCCTCACACCAGTTACAAGAATGCAAGCACAAGTAGGAAAATGGGCAGAGGAAGGAACAGAAATTGAGGTTATGTTCATGGAGTCACAGAATGGTTTGATTGGAAGGGACCTTAAAGACGTCTCGTTCCAACTCCCTGCCATTGTCAGTGACACTTCCCACCAGCCCAGGTTGTTCAGGAACCTCAGCTGGGACATTCATCCTTCTGGAGACTCCAAATGCCCCAGTGAAGGCCACAGAGTACCCTGGTACGGTTCTCAGTTTTAAGCTCTACCCTTTGTGTGTTATTCTGTTTTTACACAGATTTTTAAAGCTCTTGTTTTAGCCAAGTGCCAGGTGGTCACAAACCAGCGCTGTGAGATAACGAGCATCAGTTGTGCTTTGCACACTGAGAACAGAACACATCATCTGCTGACACAGACGGTCCTGCAGGACACCTGGGCTCCAGCTCAAATGCAGAATGTCCTGGAGGCAGCAGTTGTGACTCGCTCCAAATAATGCATCACTACATTGCAAGCCAGTCCCTTGAAAAATGGAGTTTAGACATGAAAAGATAAAAATAAGACCATAAAATCCACGAGCATTAAGAGAACAACTCCTGAAGAATGAAGTGATGCACAAGCAGTTATCATAGAATCACAGATGGTTTGGGCTGGAAGGGACCTTAATGATCATCTACCTTCTACTCCCTTTTAGCACTAAAGACAGCATTTTACCCAAACCCAACTTTTATCATTAAAGTCTCTCTGCCATACAGTTTTTTACAAATGCTGTTAAAAAACCTGCTGGAATTTTAACAGACTCCTTAAAGCCTTGCATGCTCCACCCCATAATTATAAAAGACTAATTTCCCTGTACAGTTTCTTGTCGCGTTAAGTCACCCATAACATCCACTCTTCACCACACATTGCAGAAGCAACCCAGGCAGGTGCAAGGTGCTCAGCTGCCCGTGGATCTCAGGTAACTCCTCATGCAGCTCTACTCTGCCAGCTCATTTCTCATCCTCCCCAAGCCCTATGTTCCTGCAGAAACCAGTCCCTGCTCAGCTTCCACCGCTCCGTTTGGCTGCTCAGGGGGTGATGGCCAAGGAGAGGTCAGAGCAATCAACAGCTGCAATTCAGAAGCTTTGTGCAAAGCTGTGTGCAGCTTAATGAAGCACACAGAGAGCTGCACAGACCTTCCAGCCCACAAAGCGCAACACACGTTCTCAGGCCCGGCCAGTTTTCAGACGTACTGAAGCAGAAGTGAAACGTGCTGAGAGTCCTGCCATGTGCAGCTCGCTGCTTAACCCACAAACCCACATGTAAATCAGCAAGGACTCAAGCTTCACACTGCCAGAGACACAGCTAACCCCTGTGGCTGTGTTTTTCTCCAGAGGGAAAAGCATTTACAGGAGTGAAGTTGGAATTTAAATGGTCTGGTGTGCGGACAATTAAAATCACACACAGTTATGCATTTATGTGAAGCAAGCAAAGCCAGCAGAGCCTGTGTTGGGCATGGTAAACCTGCAGTGCTCTTGTGTCTTGGGCAGATTTGTTTCAGAAGAGAAAGGAAGTCTGGACAGATCAAGTGCTCTACCTTTTATTTCTTCTTTTTCCTGACAGGGCCTCACACTTCCACCCACCCTTATGAGATATTTTCAGTGTAAAATCAAAACACAAACCAGAAAGCACTCAGGATACTCTTGAGGCACAGGAACAGCACTCCACTTCATACTATGTACAGCAACCACCCCGAACTTAGCACTGGGGCAGGAGCACAGGATGGTTTGGGTTGGAAGGGTCCTTTGAGGGTGATCTCCTTCCAACCCCCTGCCATGGGCAGGGACACCCTCCACTAGACCAGGTTGGTCAGAGCCCCATCCAACCTGGCCTTGAATGTTTCTAGGGATAGGGCATCCACCACCTCACCGGGCAACCTGTTTCAGTGTTTCAGCACCCTCATTCTAAAAAAAATTCTTCTTGTATTTAGTCAAAATCCACCCTCTTTCAGTTTAAAACTATTGCCCTTTTTCCTATTGAAACATAGAGTTTAAATATTTAATGAAGCATAGAGTTCAAAACATTGAAGCATTAGGATTTTAGCTAAAAAGTTAAATTGCTGAAATTAGTTAGAATAGACAAGCAAGCCAACAGGCACAGCTGAACTAAATTAAGAAAGTTGATATTAGCTAGAGAATTGGGCCTGAAATTTACAGTGATTGATTATCTTACTATAGTGTTTGTTCAGCTGCACTCGTGCTTAGCAGATCTAAGGAAATGTGGACAATTCCTATTTTTTCAATTGAAAATCCCATTTAAAGAGGATGAAGGGAAGAACTGGAGGTTTTCCAGGGACTATATCAATTACTGTGACCCAGAAAGGTAGACAGGTCAAAGCGAGGTAGAGGAAGATTACTTCATCTTCAATGCCCCCTCCTCAATTCACAGGACCACCGACCCATTAAAAAGGACTGTTTGCACATGCTTAATTAGTTTGCAGCTAATTACCATACGAAGCGGGGAGTGGGAAGTGGCAATGTTATGAATATGTATTTGTACTGAATTTCCGTGGATAAATAGACCTTGTAATGCTCTGTGACTTTGCCTGTGTATTAGGAAACTATTTCACGCAGCCGGCCCGGCCGTAAATAAACATACACTTTCTAACCTTGTTAGAGAGTCTTGTCCATCTCAGCTGGGTATCCATGTTAGATCTATACCCATATCTCGGTAAATCACTATCACTACAGGGCCTAAAAATTCACAAAAGGTGGGCTATGTTGGACTTATCTGGTGGAGATGAGCGCAACAGCTTCCAAGAGTCCCTCTCAAAGTTCAGACGCTTCTCAACGCAGGGATGCTCTCTCCCATTTCACCACCCAGGAGACAAACAACATTGAAGGGCCAGCTGGAAAATCCACAGGGATCAGGAAAACGCAGACCACAGACCAAGGGGATATTTCTGATGTTCTTCTACAACAGTTTTCTACTACAGAGACACCATTTCTTTTATAGGAAATCTGGCAAACTCCCGTTCTGTGGCTCTGCCTCAGGATAAGCTATTTAGACCAGTGTTTAAAACCCCATCCCAGGTGCTATCAGAGCATCTCCATCACCAAATCCTGCCTGATGGTCAGCACCAGGATCTCTACTGCAAACAGCTCCACCTTCTAAAGGATGAGCTCAAGGCAAGATGTGCTGGAAGAGCATGTCCAGCAGTGATGTGCAAGAGGAGACGGGGGACACTGCTGTCCCATGAGGCAGAATCAGCACATTTTCAAAAGCAGAGCTGAAAACCAGATTTCCCACTGGGTTGTAGGAGCTCAGTCCAGTCCAGCTCTCCTTGCCTGGCAATATGAGTGCTCTCCAAGAGCAAAATCTATTTTCATACCAACATTTTAAGTGCTACTACACCTCATTCAGCAGCTCAGAGGATTGCCAAGATGGTTTCAGGAAAAGAAAAAGCTGGAACAGAAATAAATGTTCGTGCATGTCCTCAATGCTGTTTGTGGCAGATCAGAAAATGAGTATACCGGCTCCAGGGAAAGCTTTTTCCATTCACATTGGAGACAAAAATCCTCCAACTCCCAAAAGTTGTTTCTCCTGCACTCCAGTTAATTCCCAATGAAGGCTATGGATACAATTTGTACAAAAGATCTTCCCTCATTTCAAAGAGTTTTCCTGTCCCCTGTGCACATCTGGACAACTTTTGCCAGTCTAGAACCCCTTCCTCAAATTAAAAAAAAAGTTTTCAATGAACAGCAGCAACTGCAGGAACTCAGCCCTCAAAAATCACACCCAGCATCTGGAGCTGAAATAGCTGCAAGGAGCTTTCCTCACTCAGCTGAGTGATGCTCAAGGCAAAGCATCACAAACTGCTTCAGATGGGATTGCACAATGACCCCACTCCTCAGTGTCACGACCTCCCTGAGGGGACACAGGAATCCAGATTGCCACACGCACGCAGCTGCTGGGCTCCCCTGCCTCTGCTTTCAAGTGTTTGTGTCTCAGTTCTAGCACTGTCCTCACAGCCAAAGCGCCTCCAAAGCCACCCCAGGCAGGTGGAAAGGGTAACACCTGTTTGCCACTGGATTCTCAAATGGGGCAAAGCTGCAGCCAGAGCAAGCCCTGGTCATACTGGGATTAGGCTGGATCACAACCTTAAAGGCCTTGCTGGAAAAGCAAGAGAGCGTTTGTGGGCTGAAATGAACTCTGTCATCACTACTGCTCATGGGAGTTGACAGAATAATAAAACCCCACTGAACAGCTGTCCTGACTCCCTGCCGAGGCTGGGCACCATTTACTTCTCAGTCCTGTTTTCACCACACAAAAGATTTCACAAACTCCACTGCAATGGGGAGCAACTGCCCAATCATTCAAGACTAATTTCCTCCTCCATTAGGTTTTCCTACCAGGTTGGCAGGAGAGAATCTTTCCACAGCCCCAAGAAACAAATTTAATGTCACAAATTGCTCTGATAAAAACAAACTTGTCCTCCCTGCAATGGCCATGCTTGGGACCCACATTCTAGAGGGATCCTCTGAGCACATCCCATGCACACAAACCTGCATAACTCTGCAGAACACAACATTATTGTTAGTCTGAGCTCCTCCAGATGTTTTCAAGAGCTCTGAACAGTATCTGCACAATTTGGAAAGCTTATCTACCCAAATCCACGTATTCCTATAGCTGAGCTGGTACTTTAAAGAAGAAAGAATGGAAAAGGCATTCGCTTAGGTTTGGACAGGAATTCTGTAACATGGTTTTGGGTCGGAAGGGACCTTAAAAAATATCCAATTTTAAACCTCTGCCATGGGCAGGGACACCTTCCACTGCTCCAGGTTGCTCCAAGCCCCATCCAACCTGGCCTTGAGCATTTCCAGACACGGGGCATCCACAGCTTCTCTGGGCAATCTGTGCCAGGGCCTCATCGCCCTCATGGACCTCCTTTCCACTCATTAACCCGTGGCCTGCAACACCCCAGCAAAGCAGAAATCACAGCAATGAAACCAACAGGAACACACACCAAGAATGTCACAGTGCTGGAGGAAGAAGTATCAAAGGGCTGACTCCAGGCACCGCAGCATCCCAGGTTCTAAATGAGGGAGTCACCCAGCTGGGACTGCCTGACTTGATGCCACTCTGGATGCAGTGAAGATACAATCAAAGTTCCCAGAAGTTTTTTCCTCAGCTCCAGAGGCTTCCAAACCTCCCAGCCACTGGAGCCTTCTCCTTCCCAAAAGGCTGCCAACAGAATGGGCCACAGAAACAGCCCAAAAGCTGCAAGCTGCTGCCCATCACAAAACTGCTGGTTTTGGTGAGCCCACCACGGGTTAGGAATCAGCACACAAACACCCCTCCAACAGATCCAAGGAAGCCTCCAACTGGAAATGTGTGACTGGGGCACAGATAAGGAGCAGCTGGGGCGGATTAGGGACCACCAGCCCAGCTGCAGCCAGAGGAGGTGCTGTGGTTGGGATCCCAGGGCTGAAAACACATCTGCCCTTGGGGTCCCAGCCAGCAGTTCCTCCGCGGCTGAGTCAGAACAAAACTGCACAAGATCAGCTTTCAGTTTCTCTTCATTAACCCAGAGGCTGTTAATGTTCACAGCAATATTAGCCCTTGCAGCAGGGGGAGGACAGCAATTAGCCCGGGGTTGATGATTTTCTAGCAGGGGTTGTGTAGCTTCATCCAGAGGCATTCCAACGTGATTTACCAAAGTCCTTGACTTTATGGGACACCCCGTGGAGTTTACAGGACAATTAACTCACATTCACACATCCCTAAGGGGAATAGGAACAGAAAAAGAAATTACCACTGTTCTTGCTGTCAGTATTTGGTGAAACACAAGTAATGGCATGTTGCAACTGGCCTGCTGCAGCTGGAAGAAGGAATCAGCTATCGCTGGAAGAACTTGTTGCAGTTTTCCCTGGCAGCCTGGCGGTAACCGCAGCGCTGGAGCCTTTGAAAGTGGTTTTCAGACGGCAGAGGGGGGCAAGAGAACCACAAAAATCTGCAGCTACTTAGCCAGAAAACTTGGAAGTTTCGGTTCACTGTCACCACAGGCTTTTAAACAAGGAAAACAGATCGAGTTCTGGCATGTTGATTGAACTTGTGCTAAACCACTTAACCCTGAAGAGCAGCAACACACACATCGCTCTGAGCAAAACACAGCTGCAGCTCAAAACAACAGTGAATTTTCACGGCTCTTTCAGCGTTACTGCTGCCCACCTTTTCACAGGATCGCAGAATCACCGAGGCTGGAAAAGACCTCTAATATCATCAAGTCCAGTCATTAACCCAGCGCTGCCAAGTCCTCCACTAAACCACGTCCCTAAGCGCCACATTCACACGTCTTTTAAACCCCTCCAGGGACGG
This sequence comes from Pomatostomus ruficeps, assembly GCA_013400735.1. Taxonomy (NCBI): domain Eukaryota; kingdom Metazoa; phylum Chordata; class Aves; order Passeriformes; family Timaliidae; genus Pomatostomus; species Pomatostomus ruficeps. Next base: position 131,720 of record VYZT01049953.1, on the reverse strand, counting down.
TGACTCCACTGCTGCCCCGGGCAGCCCGTTCCAATGCCTTCCCCCTTCCGGGGAAGAAGCTTTTCCAAACATCCACTCTAAATTTTGCTCCAGTGCAACTTGAGGCCGTTCCCCCTGGACCTAGAAATCTCAACCCGGGGTGATTTTTCTCACTCCTCCACTGATTTCTGCCACCACCACCCCTTCCCAGTAACCAGCAAAACACCTTCTCTCTGCAACCTCCTTCCCCAGCCCCCTCAAGCCCCGAAACTTTGCGCAGCTGAAGCGAAAATTAAACAAAACAGCAGCATAGCGCAGTTAAATCCCCCTCAGCGCGCAGCGCCGCGTCGGACACCCGCCCCGTTTGTGTCAGCTCCTCCCCGGCAACTCCCGAGGTTACACCAATAGTTTTTTACCCTTCATTAAAATTTTCTAAGTGACCGAGCAATGGCTCACAGCCGCGCGTTCCGCGGAGCTTCATTTTCATCCGATTAGGGCTGGGCACGGGAGTTTCTAAGAAGGAGCATCTGGCGCTGAAAAGCCGGGTCGGGAGCATCCACAGCGCGTCCCTTCCTCCCAAACCCAGCCGGGACTTAAAGCAAAACTTGGGGGTTTTTACGTGAACGGGCACCCACCCCCGAGCAGCGCCGAGATGCCGCGGTCCCCCCGCGGGCAGGGGGTGCCCCGAGCCCCCCGGTACTCACGCATGAGGGTGCTGAAGGCGCAGAGAGCCAGCAGCGCCTGCAGCAGCACCCCGAAGCGCCCCAGCAGCGCTCCGCTGCCGCAGCCGTGCGCCGGGCGGGGGGCGGCCATGGGGCTGCGGGCTGGGAAGGTGCGCAGCGGTGCGGGAGAACGCGGCACGGAGCGCGAATGGGACTGGGAATAGCACCGGGACAGCCCCGAGCCGGCCCCGCCGCGCACAAAGGCGGCCCCGAGCCTCCCCCGCCCCTGGCCCGCCCCGCCGGCAGCAGCACCCGGGGCGGGGCGGGAGGGGAGGGACCGGGACGGCAGCGGGGATGGAGATGGGAACGGAGTTGGGGGCTTAGGGTAGGGACAGGGAAGGGGTCATAGACAGGGACAGAGACGGAGATGGGGAAAAAGTTGGAGATGAGGATACAGAGGGGACAGAGCTAGAGACAGAGGCATGGGGATGGAGACGGGGATGAGGATCGGGACAGGGATGGGAAAGGGGACAAGGATGGGGACACAGGTGGAGCTGGGGATGTGGAAGAGGTTGGAGACGAGGATACAAAGGCAGAAGAGATAGAGACTGAGACAGGCAGGCATGGGAATGAAGATGGAGATGGGGATGAGGATGGGGACAGTGACGAAGAGATGGAGATGTGGAAGAAGTTGGAGATGGGGATGCAGTGGGAACAGGCAGACAGAGACCAGAGAGAGGCATGGAGATGAGGATGGAAATGAAGATGGAGATGTGAATGTGGAAGGGGTGGGAGGTGGGGGTGCAATGGGGACAGAGACAGACCTGGAAACAGGGATGGGCATGAGGATGGGGACAGAGATGGAGAAAGAGACAGAGGCAGGGATGATTATGGAGATAAGGATGGGATGTCCTGGAGGAAACTGGGGTGCTGGACTGGGGAAATCGTGCTGAGGTTTGGAGTGGGACTGGGGGAGTCCTGGTGGGATAGAGGTGCTGGGCTGGGGTGGGGTGGATAGGGGTCCTCTTGGGGCTTGTGGTGCTGGACTGAGGGAGTCCCAGAAGTGTTTCAGGTGCCAGGATGTGGAGGTCCCAGCAGGGTTTGGGTTGCCCTGGCTGGAGAAGTCTTGGAAAAGTTTGGGAAGTTTGACAGGGGAGGGTTGGTAGGGGTCCTGGTCAAGACTGGGGTGCCAGAATGAGCACCCTGTTCCAGCAGGGATGGGGGTGCTGGGTTTGGGATGCAGGGTCCTGGTGGGCTTTGGGGTCCCAGGCTGGAGTTTAGAGGGTCCCAGGGTTTAGAGTGCGGGGCTGGGGGAAGTCCTGGTGGGATTTTGGGTCTGCTGATGGGGTCAGGTTCTCAAACTGCAGCCTCAAATCTCCTTTTTTTGCTCCTCTGTGTAATAGTGCCGCCACCCCCTCTACAGCTCCTCCCCTCAGGGCAGGTTTCATTTTCTTTCTCTTTTTAGTGCACTTGAGGCCTTCTTTGGGGAGCACTGGGGTCACACACTGAACTTTCCCTCCCTGGTTTTGCAGGGCGGGAGGTTGTGTTTAGTTACAAAACCAGAGAGGCTGCAAATCTTATCCTGTCATATGACTCTGAGCAATGGCCTTAAAACCAGCAGTAAATGTTATGAGACAAGAAAATCATGGGAGCTGGCCTGCTTCCCAAACAGGTCCAGTTTACAGCACAGGAGGGAATTGTGTTGTTCCTGGGCTTGGGAATCCCCTGTTCTGGGGAGGCCATTAGTGCCAGGCAGTTCAGGCTGGAGCCTTGTCCCTCCTCAACTCGGCCAGCACATCACTGAAATAACAAAATAGTCCCTCCTCTTCAATTTTCCAAGGGTGAATTGAATTTGGGGTTTATAGATGTTCAGTTAGCTTGCTGACTTTAATCACGGTTTAATCACGAGTTCAGCCAGGAAGGTGGAAGTTTCATCTCACTAACTCATTTTCAGCTGATTTTGTATGTGCAATTGTTAGTTTCATAAAAAGGTTCATTCCCCTGAGCTGGTAAATCTGATTGTGTTTCTCAGTCAGTTGCCTTTATATTAAATTCTAAATCAAATATTAAAGCTGATACTTTTATATAAACCAGTTGAACACAGTGTATGTGGAAGCATCTATTAAGCAAGTACAAATTTTAACACAGATTTCCTCAGGCTCTTTTTTTTGCATTTTCTCAGATTTCTTAGGCTGCTGCTAAAAAGACATTTTCAAGTATTGCTGGTTGGTAATTTTTCCCCTGGGAGGTGCCTTGGACTCTATTTGCCCAGGAACAGCACAGCAATTGGTGAAAACAAAGGGTGAGGAAAAAAGACATTTAAACAAGATGGGTATTTCTTAAGCAAAATTTTAATTTCTATGGATAACCTGCAAATGATCTGCAAGATGTGGCGTCTGTGATGCATGAGGGTCGTGCCCAAGGGGGCAGTTTTTTCAAAAGCTCCCTTGGAGCCAGCGCTGCCTCCTCCCGTTTCTTCAATCACCAATTAACGGTGATTTCTCCCAGCTGCTCTATCAGCAGGACAAAGTTATCTCAGGCTTTATTTCCAGGTGCTGATAATTTCACAAGGGAGCTGAGAGCCTCCCACGTGTGAAAACACCCAGGCTCCAAGAGGACAATAAACAGACGGCCCTGATTCCCCCCTCCCTGCAGGAAGAGGCCGATATCCTCCAGCGGCTCTGGATACTCCTCACTCCCCCGTGAAAACACAGCTTTGCTTTATCAAAAGCCCAATTTGCACTTCAAAATATTTGTATTTTCTGAACCCAGGCAAAAAGGTCTTGAAGTTTTGTCTGTATCCCACTGTATCCCAAGTGGAGCCCAGGAGATTCGCCTATTAAATTCTGCTCCATTATTTTGACAATTAAGATGCCTCACCACTGGCTCCCTGCTTTTTTTTGCCCCCACGGTTTTTCTCTCTCTGGGGAGACTTAGAGCCCCTTTCAGTGTCTAAAGCGGCTCCAGGAGAGCTGGAGAGGGACTTTGGACAAGGGCCTGGAGTGACAGACAAGGGGGAATAGCCTTAAACTGAAGGAGGGCAGGCTTAGATTGGATATTAGGAATAAATTCTTCCCTGTGGGGGTGGGAAGGCCCTGGCACAGGTTGCCCTGTGGCTGCCCCATCCCTGGAAGTGTTCCAGGTCAGGTTGGACAGAGCTCGGAGCAACCTGGGATAGTGGAAGGTGTCCCTGCCCACGGAGGGCTTGGACCTAGATAATCTTCAAGGTCCCTTCCAACCCAAACCATTCTGTATTTCTAACATTTGAAAAACACTCAGCAAATTAAAAAGCAAGTCAAGTAAGCACTTACGCAACAAGTAGAATTTAGTAAAGGAATCATTAAAGAGAAAAAAAAGGAAAAATGAATTAAAATATTAGGCCATGTGCTTAAGCATAAAATTAGAAACACGAAAGCAATTTCAAGTGATAAGGAATGTAAAAATCAACCCAGGCTATTCATGAAAGTACAAGGAAAATAAAGGAAGGAGCAAATTTTTGAATTCTCTATAAGAACAGTGTTCTACTCTATGATAGAATGGAAAACCAAATAATGGAAACCACAGAATATACTTTTACTTTCCCATGCTTCCAAAAAGGATTAGGAACTGAAATTAACTTAAAACATGAAGTGGGCAGGGTGAAGTCTGGCTCCCCGGGGGTTACCACAGGGGAAGGGTAAATGCTGTGCCTGGCTGCGAGGAGGAGAACGAGGCTGTGGGGAATCAGAGACCCCCCAGCTGTGTTCCAGTAGCCAGGAGGACACTGCTAAAATTGACCAATCCATCCATTTATAAGCACGTAACTGATGATAAGGTAATAAAAAACATCCAGTGTGGATTTGACAAGAATAAATCATGTCAAGGGTGTTTTATTTCCTGCTCTGACAGGATGGCTGCGGGAGGTTTGTGTTGCTGCCCCAGTAAGAACCAAGGGGATCCACAGCTCCCATGACCTCTGCAGGAGCCCCAGCTCCAGACAAACCCCCCCAGCTGCTCCAAGAGCTGTTTGCTGCTGCATCAGGAGCAGTGTGATGGCTCCAGGTGGGAATGTGAAATTGTGTGAGGTAAATTAAACCCTTAGCAGAGGGTCAAGGATGTCAAACTAGAAGAGTGTGCAATCCTTCATGACGTTAGGGTTAAAATTAGGAATTACTTCGTTAATCTGAAGGGATGGTTGCAGAGTCAACAGAAGGAAATGCAATGAGAGGTAGGGAAGGAAGGAGGCAGAAAGTGTCTGGAAAGAGTTTCAGGAGATGTAAATTGCCTGCAAACAAAACGTGAGGCCCTAACAAAAAAGGTGTTGAAATGAAGCACATCCTGTTTTGGGAGGTGATCTGGAGTGTTTTATAGAAATATTGTGTAGCTGGTGGGTTCAGCCCAGTTTTGCCATCACACAAAGATGTGCTGCAGTCTGGAGAAAGCAAAGAAGGATGGCAAGCATTTGAGAAAATAAGAAACAGAAAGGAAATGGGATGTTTTCTCCTCCAGAAAAATCTGCAGGAATAATAGGTGTCATTGGAGGAACAGGCTTTGTGGCAAAACTATTCCAATACAGTTATAAAAAGTTATTAAAGTTGTTGGAATTGTTCTGCCTCGAAAAGACAAATCAGTTTTTTTGTTTCCAAAAAATAAATTAAAAAAAAGAAAAAAGTGTTTTGCAGCCCTGGGATGTCCAGCCCATATCTGACACACAGCACAGGCACCTGCTCACACTTAGCTGCCTGTGCGTGGCTGGGCTCTGAGCTCAGAACAGACCTGGAGGAGGACAAGGCTTTTCCAGGCTGCCTCACTTCAAGGGCACTTAGCTGTGAATGGCTGCTGCCTTGGGATCCAGAGGGATCCCTTGGTTTTTTTTAGGTCTTCTCCTTTTTGTAACGTTGCCATGGCCTTGGATGCCCTTAGTGCAGTCCTGGTGCAGTCACAGGATGAAAAATCCAACCCCTGCTCTGCACAAGTTATTCCTGGATGAGATCCACCTTACCTGGCTCCAGATGTCTCCTTCTGAGAGCTCTCTTGCCTCCTTTCATAGCCAGTGGAGGGGAATAACCTCTTCCAGGACATCTTCCTTTGGCCATCCTGTCAGATGAATTGTCTGCTCCAGCTCCAGGCAGTTCAGTGATGGCCCCATGTCAGAAAAGAGTCACAAAAACATGAATGTCCATTGTTTTTATAGCAACATAGCATTGTTTTCTTCAACTCCCTTGCCCCCAAAATACTCAGTTTTGTACCCTGAGGGTCCCCAGCTTGATGGTGGGGATGAGGGATAGGCAGTGGCAGGTCTGCAGATGGTTACTGTGCTAAACTGGAGGGGGACACACGATGCTGCCGTTTCCAGGATGATGCTCCTGTAAATTATTCATCTGGTTTTATTTATCATGTGATGAAGAAATTACTTCTGAAAACAAGATCTCTTGAGGAAATTTCTTTTAGCTGATGCTTGGAACAGACTTTATTCATGCTGCCAGCAGCAATGATCCCTGCTGATTAAATAGGAGCTAGACCTTATTCTTGCTGAATTACCCATTTTACAAGGCCTGGCACATTTAACAATCAGTTCCAGGTTATATTCATAAGCAAGAGGCCAACACCAATTTTTGTATCAGCCAGGACTTTGTATAGCAGGATACTCCGAGGAGTAATTGTCAAGGTAATTATTTTCTATTTCCGGTAAGTGCTTTAGTGGTGCTATTATGAGGTGTTCGGTGTCTCGCTCTGGATAAATGGGATCATTTCCCACTTTTAGGGCCTGGGGCTTTGTTGGCCGTGCTTGGCTTGGAGCTGAGGCTCTCCAACATTTCCTGCCCTGCTCACCCTGCTCTGTAAGCCACAGGGGCAGGGGCCAGTGTTTCCTGATGAAAGCAGGGTGCGTTCAGGGGTCTCTTGAAGGATTTCCCTTTGGACGCAGAGTGACTGAGGATGAATTCCCCTTCCTCAGTCCTGCATGATTTTCCAACACTATCCCAGCAAGAACCCTTAGGAGATTCTGCCAGGTTCCCAAGGGACGGATGTGCCACATCAGGGCCATTTTAGTGGGCTGCGTTTTCAGGTTTCTTGCATTGCAAATTAACTCTTTGCTTAGGGACAGAGAGATGCCTCATTAATCCCTCAAGAGACCAAGGTGGACACGGCCAGTGGCCTTGGGGAGAGGCCATGAGCTGATGGACAAGACTTGGCCTGGAGGATGGAGATCTGCCCTTACATGAGCGGGTAGAATCAGGTAACATTTCCCTGGCACTGGACAGGATTGTCAGGATCTTCACTGGGGAAGGTGTGCTTCCAACAGCTGTGACACTTTAACATGAAAAATTTCTCCTCCTTCCTTGCTCTTTGATCATTGTAAATGTGAGGTACAAATGTAAAAGCTTCTTGGCTTGGTGTTTTGAGAAGATAATAGGTTTTAGTACTCTGAAAAAAAGTGTTTGTCTAAAGGTACACACCTGTTTACACAGGACAAGCCAGATTTTTGTGTGCCCAACTGTGAAAGGCAGAGCCAGGCAGGTTTCAACTTCCCTTTCCCCCCTCCCTCATTGAGAACAGCTCAGCTCTGCAAATGAACCCCTGAGCACAGCCCACTCCTCTGCAGGGCCATCCCTTCACCCATGGCTGGAGACAAAGTGTGAGGTCCTACAGCAGCAGAGATAAAACCCTCACAGGTCCCACCATCCCTGTGGGATGATGTCCTTGCTTTGAGTTTGACTCTCCTGAGGTCACCTGTCACCCACATTCCTACAGAAATGAGCCCTGGCAGGGGGCTGAACGAGATGATCTTTGAGGTCACTTCCAAACCAAACCATTCCATGGCTCTGGTGCCTTGGAGAGGCTCCCTAGAACAGAGGCCTGACAAGATGAAGAGAATAAAATGGGGATTTATTGAAGGGCCTTCAACAGGGACACCTCGGGCAGTCAGAGCCTTCTCCGGGAGAGGCCACACCCAAGACGGACCCCGGGTCATGAGTTTTCTACACTTTTATGAATTTTGATCAATTTACATATCAGGGTTAATTCTTCAATACAGTTTCAGGTAATGATGTAATTTACCCCAAGTTCATCCCCCCTTTTAGAGGCTCAGTTTCCATATTTCGGGGCCTGGTGTCCTTGAGTCCAAGCCTGGAGAGGATTTGTTGTGTCTGACCAGAATGGGAGAACAGGAGCTCACAGCCCATATGGAGCTTTAGAGCTACACTAAAGCAGTACAGGATCTGAAAAATATAAAAGATAAATCTTAAGGCATCATCTCCAAGATGATCCTTAGGTTTTGGACTATTTTGACAAGGGCAGAACTGCTAGAAAGGCTCAACATTTGCTTTTTTGAGCACTTTCTTTCTTGAAAATTAAACTTGTATTCTTCTTATGTAGGAATGGCCAGGTACAAGTTCCTTCAAGCTTAAGATCCATTTGAATTTATGGCCATTGAGACCTGGGCAATATTTCCTGGCTCTCACCTGCAACAGAGTGGATTCAGGCTGGCATCAGGACACCTTTTCCAGGACTAGGGCTCGTTAAGAGATGCAATAATTTGTTGGGGGCAGAGGGAGAAATTCTGCCACTGGAGGATTTTAAGAACACCCATATTTTCAGACTTAGAGAATCATTTAGGCTGGAAAAGACCTCCAAGATCATCAAATCCAACGATTAATAATCTTATCTCAGGGACAGCTGGGTAATTCCTGCTTGAGGTGGGAGGATTGAGAAGTTGATCTCCCAAGTTCTCCATGAACTGCATTTTCTCGGCTGCCCTGCTTCCTTCTGCCAGCCTGTATCTCCAGCCTGACCTTGTGATGCATTCTTGGACAGACAGGGAGTGTCCTAATCCTGTGCTTTTGGAGATCTTACTCCTCTCAACACCCTTCCACTTCAGGGGGATCAGACTTCTCCTCAGGATAAAAAAAAAAAAAAAGGGTAAAGAGAAAAAATCCAATCCAATACGGTTTTGTTCCTTATATCTCTTCTGTCTCTCTGGCAGACCTGAGATTGCCTCAGGAAAAAGGGAGCTTTTTTCTCTGCACAGTCATGGGTTTGGATGAATCCTTTCAGGTCTTTAGCTGGATGTCGGAATCTGACAGCCTGGGTAACTGTTTATGGAAAAAGATCACTTAGGAAATGGAGACCAACCCTATTGGAGAAATGTTAAATATTCACAACATTCATGGAGCATGAACCCGAGAGGTCCTTCCCCTGAGTTCTGTTGCTCCTGGAGAGCCTTGAAACAAAATGCTAATTTGCCAAGACCTGGCGAATATTCCCTGCTCCCAAGCCTTTCTCCATTAGCACTTGAAAACCACAGGTTCCTTCACAAGCCATCCTTGATGTTTTATAAATGTTACGGCTGAGACATCGCTCCTACTCCCTTTCATACATTTTTTACAGCTGCAGCAGAGATATTATTTCCATTCAGGCTGCAAAGCCTCACCCTGGAAGGGACCTCAGTTACCTCTCCTGAGGTGTTTCCAAAACAGCAATGCCACCTAACCTCCAGCTAATAACCTGCTCAAGGACCCCGTTTCACATTTTCTGTGCAATCTCAGCTGCAGAGCTACAGGTCAGGAGCGTGATGGATCCTCACAGGTACAGAAAAGCTTTCAGAAGAGGGCTCAACCTTGGCTAAATTTCACTTGGAGGAATTTCCATGAGAAAAAACACCCAGATGTGGAGGAAAGGGGGTGTTAATGGTGCTTGGATAAGAAATGGTGCAACAAGTATTGCAACAAACAAACCTTAAAGTTCAGGAAGATTGACTTCAGCCTAAAAACCTCAGTCAAATCTGCCCCTGTGCTACACCTACAGTGTTTCCTCCCAAGGATTGCTAGAAAACCCCCATCAACTGTCTTAAAACTGTTCGTTTTTATCCACCTAGCTGGTCTCTGATGAGAAACATGCACACAGCCATACAGGAAGCCCAGAATGATCCTATTGGATATTAAATGGGAGGAGGAATTAAAGCAAGACCTGTGTTACTTTGCTTAGGATCCTGCCCAGGAAATCAGTCAGTTTGAGTCCCATCCCAGTTCATTTTCTCACATGCAAACATTGGGTGTGCGCTGCAGGAGGCACAAGAACTGATCACCTAAGACAGTTCTTCCTGAAGACCTGCTGGAATCTCGATTTTAGGTTTAATCCCTTCTTAGTGACTTCCTCTAGTTAAGCAAGGGGCAAAAGTCACAGAGAAAACACCAAGCGGAGGATTGCTCCTTTCTCCTACCAAAACACTTTGCTCTAAAGTTAGTTTACTAAAACACTTTGCTCTAAAATATGCATTTTACTTAATAACTTTGCTGTTATTATTTTTTTTATGATAACACCCAGTGGTTTTGCAAAGTTATGAACACAGTGATGGGGTTACTTTGGGCAGCCCTGTGTTTAATGAACTTAAGGGGCATCTTTCTCCTGCTTCCAGCTGGCGTTAGATCAGATGTGTAAATCCCACCCCTAGATGAGATCTGATACAAAACAGTCTCAGCTGAAAGAATCCATTTACCAGAGCTGTGTTTTCACATTTTAGTTCCCAAACACTGGACACACGCCACAACATACAACTTCTTCTCAAGCAGAATTATTGCAGCATAAATCTGCACGTGTACTGAGCTCAGGGTCTCCTGCAGCTCTGGAGGGGCGGCTGGAACTGCAGGCAGTCGGTTCTGCTGCTGTTGAACACTTCAAGTCTCTGAGATGTAGCCCTGCAGCCAAAGCTGCCTGTCCAGGCTTCCTCAAATCCTGCCTGCTCACCCCATGCCTGAATTGAGCTTCTGGAAGGATCCTTCAGGTTATTTACACAGAAGTGCCAGTGCTCACAGGAGCACAGCTCGCAGGCAAAGCTTTCTCTGGCTCCGGAGCTCAGCACCGTGGGGATGCAAAGCTGCACAAAACGCCTGGCAGCTGCATCCCAGGGAAGCTGCATCCCAGAGGAGTTGTGCTTTTACTGCATTTCCATCCTTAGCAGGAGGAGAGGAAAGATGTTTGAAGGAGCAAGACAGCAGCTGCTAGATATGATCACACAAATCCATCCCACCCTGCAGCCCTGCTCTTGCTTTCCACAGCTACGATGGGCAAGACGCTCCCTTCCAACCCAAATGATTCTATGATTCTATGAATGTAACACAGCTGCAAGTTCTTTTTATAACAAAATGTGTTAGAAAATTGGTTTGCACAGTGATTTATAGTCCCCCCAGTCACTATATGTGTCTGACACCAGATCTGCTCTTTAAAAGTTTTTCTGGCAGTGTTGCACCAGGGAAGGGGTGGAGTTCTACAATCACCTTCCTCCAGTACATGCAACTGAAAAAAGGCTTTTAACGGGCCTAAATTTTACTCATTGCACCAGAACAGTAACTCTACAGGCTGAAAAGCTAATTTTTTCAAGGAGAACTCTGCCTAGTGACTTTTGCCATCTTTTCACATGAGTTCTGCAGAGATCTTAGTTTTGGCATAGCTCAGGGTGGGGATCCCACACCTGAGACTTTTCCTTTTTGCCTGGGAGGAATAGGCCTGTACCATTCAATAAGAAATTATTTTTACTTCAATATTTATTTCAAACTCAACCTAAACAGTGTTTCTACTCTCTTCTACTGTATTTTTTTCTATTTTCAGCCTCACCCTAACCAAGGGCTGCTGTTGTAACAGGCGACCCCTTAGCTTGATGCTGATGTGGGCCATATGTTCTTGTCCTCCCCATCTCTTCACTTCTGGATGTTACAACTGAAACACAAACCCCGGAATGCCCAGGGATTCCCAAAGGCCAGAAGACATCTGCTTGCCATCACAGATGTTTGCAAGTTAACACATGGATGAAATAATGTTAGTCAGTGAAATTCAGAACTGATTCAGATATTAGGCATAAATGGTGCTTTGATGAAGAATTAAATAGGGATGAAAAAATTGAAATGTAGGAAGCAGCAAGACAACGGTTGCCAAATGGATTTCCACCCTTCAGACTGGAGTGAGGACACCCAAATCAGCTTGGTTACAGGAACCAATCTTGCTGGAGCAGGAAGAAATGCCTGTGTGGACTCCTTTTCCTCTGTTTCCACCAGGGAATGCACTACAGCAGCTTTATGGTTTCTGGATAGCTGTGTCTGCAGCAGGGGCCAAGGCCAGGCTGGCTGGGGCTCTGTGCAGCCTGGTGGGAGACACTGAAATGTTTATGGTTAATGGTTCAAATTTTGTGCTTTGCTGGTGCCAGGTTTGCACCCCCAGAAGGGCAGGAAGAGAGTTTTTAGTGTGTGGTGTCGTTTCACTCTAACCTGCCCCGAAAGTCGTATTAACAAGAACCGGGGTTGCTGTCACCTCCTGAGTCAGGTTGTAACCCCTGGTCTGGTGGAAAATGTCCCTGCCCATGGCAGAGGGATGGACCTAGATGGTCTTTAAGGTCCCTTCCAGCCCAAGCCATTCTGTGAGTCCAGGGAAGCAAGTGTGAATTTGAGACCCATACCAAACCAGAGAGGTGAAGTGGGAAGTAGTGGCTTAGGGACCTAATGCATGAAAAAGGGAGATGTGCCAGCAGAGATGAGTCCCACAGGGAGATCTGGGTGGGTGTCACATTTCCTGGGGGAGCCAGCACAGCCACATGCAAGAGAAATGCAGAGTTAGTTTATCTCTCCAATAAAACTGGAATTTTCACTCTCCATAAATATCGTGCTGTTCAATTGCTGTGTCTATACTGATCTCCATAAGAAAACATCCATTTTTTTTTCGGCGGGATCCTATTGGCTGAGGCAAAAATAATTCTAGAAATCATTTATTTCTTCAGAAAGTGTGGGAGTACTTGTCCCTGCTGCTGTCAGTTCCCATCCATCCCTTTTATCAGGCAGTATCAACACACTCTCTTGCAGCGAGGACTGCTCAACGGCACACAATAAAATTGATTCATTGCTCATTTTCTCCTTATTATCTTTCAATTGCTCCAGCTCTTGATACCACTTAAAGTGGACATTAGCTCTCAGTAACCAGTGTGTGAATGGTTTTTCTCCAAGCTTTCATTACCTATATTTTCATTTTGTCTCATTACACCACGTGTCTTTCTCATGAACTTCTGATAAAGCCTTTATACAAGTTTGGGTGTGCTCTGCCATGGTGAGGAGTGAGAACACAAATGGATTTCTTGGAAAAGCTGGCCCAAGTGCTCTGTGGGTGTAAATGAGAAGTATTTAGTGCTAGAAAGTGGTTTTATTTACAGGAGCTGGCTCTTGAGCTCTCCAGAATGAAAAAGGCCCAAACCAATAAGAATGAAACTCAACTTTTGTGCTTGTCTTTGGCTTGAAAACAAAACTGATTAAACTGCAGGAGGAGCAAGACTTTCTGTTTATAATCAGCCTTGAAACAGAGATGGGAGTTGCCAGCTTTGTTTAGGGACAGGAGGGAGGATGATTTAAACTTCTGTCTGCTTTGGGAAAGATCACAGTGACAGTGAATTTAATATGGTTTTGCAGACTCTGTTTCATATTCTGGAAGGAAAACTCTTCCCAGTTACCACACTCGTGCAGGGTTTAATTCAAAGGAGTTCAAAACAGTGTAGCTCCAGTGCAGCAAACCTCACAAGTACCTGCATAATTCTGTGATGTGAGTAGTGATCCTGTGGGCAATCTCTGCTCCCTACTGGGGTCTGTGGGACCAGGGTTTCTTGCTTTTGGGTTGGATTTGGGACTTTTCTCACCCAAAGGTCCAGACTAAGCTGTCTCACAGCCTGCTTTGGTCCTGGAAACCAGTTTTCCTTTCCTGAGACAGACCATAGTTAATATCCAACTGTGAAAGTTTGAAAGTCTCAAGCATAGATAAAATATTTGCTATTTACCCTGGAGGGAGATGAATTTCTTTTCCAGGTCCCTGCAGTGATTTCCCTCTCCTGCCTCCCAATTACAAAGGGGATTAATGCTTCAGCTGCAGTTATCTCAATCTCGCCGCTCAGACAGATGAATACAACCTTCAACATTTTATGGGATCAGATTTCTTTTTAATTAAAGCAGCCCTTTGTTTCACCATGCCTCCAAAAGTCTTATTTATCATTAAATCCTTTAGAAGTCTCTTAGGAAAATAATTTCCTGCTCCTGGTTTTACGGAGCCTTTGGATCTCCTATCTCCTGTCACCTGTAACAAAGTGCTGGAGGAAGGAGCGGCGCTGTATTGCTTTCATGTTCTCCATCAGCTCTGATACGGAGGGTTGTTAGAAAGCTTCATACATAATATATGCCATGTCTTAAAGCAGCCCTGTAAACGGCTGTACAGCTGTAAAGGTTCCTTAACTCAGCCAGCCTCGAGCTACCAGCTATAAAAAGGCAGTTAAGCAGATTAGCATTAAAACTACCTGGTGAGATGAAAAATGGGGAGGCAGAACGGCCTAATGATGGATCCTTGGGCTGTGACCAGTCACGTGGGGATGTCACCTTGCTGTGCCTCCAGCCTGCAAGCGCTGGCACACATCATTTTTTGGGAGTTGTTCTGTAATCACCTGGTTTGCCCCCACAAGGGCCACCTCTCTGAGCACCCACCGGGAGGATTTTCCAGCCAGTCCAAAGGAAATGTCGACCCTCTCCTGCTGGGTCTGAGTTTTCTCGGTCTTCTTTGAAAGCGCTGCCTTTGCTGTGCAAATGCCTTTGAATGACTTTGCATGCTGAGTTTTCTGCCTTTTTTCTGTGGCAAAGCTGGGGAAAAGCCTTTGGAGCCTGTTCTGCCAGGAAGTGCGGTTCCATCCCTTTCCAAAAAAGCTTCTACTGGCCTGATTTTTTGAGAACTTGAGCTGAAAATCAAGTGCATTTTAAAGCTTGCATTGAGGAAAATCAAATTCCTTTCCTACCTTTGTTGCCCTGACTTTGCAGTGTTCAGTGTTTTTCCTTTTGTGATATTTTTAGAATTCTTTCTGTACCATGGCCATGGCTTCTCTTAGCAATTATCTATGTTTTCCTAAACTGTATCTATGTTATGAATTCCAGTATACTGGGTGGAGAAATATGATTGACAAATACTTTGACCAAGTGGATTATGAGAGGTGGTAATTTCTACCTCCAATCCACGGTGATGTGTGAAAACATATAAATAAAAGTCAGAGGGTTCTGCCCGCCCTCTCTCTTTCTGCGCTCTCCTGTTGCTGTGTTTGTGTAGTTCCTTGTGTGGCTCTCCTTCAGGCCCTCGGCCTTCTTGAGGAAAATCAAATTCCTCATATACCTTGGCACCTGTTGTTACTCAGCAGAGGAGGAATGTGAATTCTCTGTCCTGTGGTGTCACCTTGATCAGATCTAGGTCTGTCTCTGTGGGCATTTCCCACTGCTCCCATCCTACCACTGGGCTGGACACAAGATATTTTATAGGAATAGAGAAACATAAAAGTTACAGAGTCACACAATGGTTTGGGTTGGAATGGACCTTAAAGATCATCTCGTTCCAAGCCCCTGCCATGGGCAGGGACACTTTTCCTTAGACCAGGTTGCTTAGACCCCTATCCAACCTGAACACTTCCAGGGATGGGGCATGGAAATAATGGAAATATCCCCAAAATTCTGGCATTTTCCCAGAAAAACAACCCAGTTCTTACTTCCAGGATGCCTTCTTGGGCACATCCATTGATGTATCCCAAATATGTGACAGGGACACTGCATTGGCCAGTTTAAGAAGGCATTGTCACATGAATTTTCATCCCTGACATTGCTTTTCAAACAGAAAACTTTTTCCCTGGCCCTGCCTTGTTGGCATCTCTTCCAAAGTCCCCCTTTACCTTTGCCCCTACTTTTCACTCTTAGCTATGCTAACAGCTAATGAGCTGCCTTTGAGCATCCTGGATAAAAAGGATATTTCATAGACAGTAACACAATCAATTAATCGACTGCAATCACGATTTGTTTACCTAAACAGTACTTTAAATCCAATACTTGTCGGCCAGCATTTCCTCCTGACAGGACTGTGCAACATCCTTTTGTTTGTAAGGAAGAAATTTAAAGAACATTGAGATGAGGACTAAGATTTGTCAGGGTAAAAGCTTCTCCCATTTTACATTAGGAAATTGTAGGTGTGAGCAAAAAGCAGAAGTTGTTTGTGCCAGGCAAACAAAAATGTGGCTTGTCCTGTGTAAAGAGATGTGTTCTTCACACAAAAACTTCTTTTCAGAGTACTAAAACCTATTATCTTCTCAAAACACCAAGCCAAGAAGCTTTTACATTTATACCTCATGTTTACAATGATCAAAGAGTAAGGAAGGAGGAGAATTTTTTCATGTTAAAGTGTCACCGCTGTTGGAAGCAGCTTCCCCAGTGAAGATCCTGACAATCCTGTGCGGTGCCAGGGAAATGTTACCTGATTCTACCCTGCTCATGTAAGGGCAGATCTCCATCCTCCAGGCCAAGCCTTGTCCATCAGCTCATGGCCTCTCCCAAAGGCCACTGGCCGTGTCCACCTTGGTCTCTTGAGTGGTTACTGAGGCATCTCTCTGTCCCCAAAAAAAGAGTTAATTTGCAATGCAAGAAACCTGAAAACGCAGCCCACTAAAATGGCCCTGATGTGGCACATCCATCCCTTGGGAACCTGGCAGAATCTCCTAAGGGTTCTTGCTGGGATAGTGTTGGAAAATCATGCAGGACTGAGGAAGGGGAATTCATCCTCAAGCACTCTGTGTCCAAAGGGAAATCCTTCAAGAGACCCCTGAATGCACCCTGCTTTCATCAGGGACAACCTGGTTCAATCCAAAAGAAAACCTGGAAGATGATTAATATTTATGGTATGTGACAGGAACAAGCTGGGAAAGTAGGTTTTTTTCACATTATAGCTGAACCTACAGAAAAGTAGGGCTGGCATGAATGTCAGAATTCAGGAGATGTCCAGAGATGCAAACAGCCCTAGCCAGAGGTCCCACTGTAAATCCTGGCCTCCTGCAGTGTCAGTTCATAAAATCAAAAGGGAAGTAGCAATTAGGTTGAATTGCACAAAATCTCTGTCTCATTAAATGTCAGCAGCTCTCGCTGAACATGTCCCACGCCGTGTTTTAGGGTGTCAGAGCAGTTCCACCACAGAAGCCGGAGTGGTTGACTCAGATGGCACAGTTGGTGCCTGAGGGCACGTTCTCCTCCTGGCACTGTGGGCTCTGTGTGAGGGTGTGTGCACACAGCCAAAATCCAGAGTTTTTTCTCATGATCCTTCCTATATGTGAATTAGGAAAGAGTACAGCCTTTATTGTGCCCACTGGGATCCAGCAAAACCCAGTCACTGCTAACTGATGGGATACTCAGGAAAGAGTCCTGATTTGGGGGCTGAAGTTGGATCTCATTCCCTTAACAGGAGTTTCTGAGCAGCCAGGATGGGTGCTGTGGATTTTCACCCTCTCTACGTGCGGCAGCAGCTACAATTCTTTTCCAAGCTTGAATTTTTTGGGGGGTTTGGCTGCAAGTTTGTGACAGACGTAGGAGCTGAGTCTCTCTGCGGGATTTCAGAGCGGGTGTGAATTTCAAACGGAGCAGATGCTGCTCTAGGACCAAATCTTCCTGAGGCCTGAGGGTGCCTGAATGTAACCAGACGTGTCCTGGGCAGGCTTATCGAGAGCCTCAAAGTTGAGAAAAAGCTATCAATGTCATAATAAAAGTAAGGGCTTGGAACTGACTTGATCCTGAAGCCACATCCACAGCTCATTGCAGCCTTTTGGGTTTCTTAAAGATGTTCCTACATTCCTAAAACCTATTGTTTGCAATAGGAAATCAAAGAGGGATTAAAATTCTTAAATATGTTTATGGAGCTGACTTTTAATTCACCTGGATATCAGTCTCCCGTCTGTACAGTGCTTCCCTTCTAAAGACAAAGTACAGAATACTTATAAGGTACAGATATGGCATTTTTCAGCAGTGAATTCCTCAAGCAGTTTATAAAGCCAGGGCATTATTCCTCTGTCCACTGAGGCACAGAGGCTGTCACTTGTCAGAGGTCGTCCGTCTAAGGGAAAACCATGGTCACCTGCAGGTCGGACATGAACTACCAAGGGGGCATGGTCTGAAATGAGAGCAGAAAATTCACTTCATAAAAAAACTCTGTTTCCTTCTTTACTTACAGGCCCACAGCCATGCCTTGCTCAGTGGAGTTCTGTAAGAAAAGCACTCACACACCTTTCCTCCCAATCCCTGCACTGAAATACTCAGTCCTGAGCTCGTTATGACCTTAAATATGTCACCTATTACCTTTAATGGCAGCCTGTAGACTCCTCCACTCATATGCATCCTTATTAACTGTGCTTAGCAACCTGGCAATGAAGAAGTAGAAGTGTCAGCCTATTCAAATTAAAATAAAAAATCAATTATGCTCTTAAGGGGCAGATGGAGATTAAGCTGAATACAATGTACAGTTACTCTGTTGTGGAAGCCGGGGCCTTTATGTGCAGTTAGTGGCATTTCATTCTTAATCTTCCTCCTTAATACAGAAGGAGCCATTAAAAGAGCAAAAGCCATCTACAAGGCTGTTTCATAGTTGGCTTCAGAGAGACAATTCCAAGTGCATCATTCTCATCTTAGTACTGTAAAAAAAATCCCCCAAATTACTGAGATGACCTTTTAATACTTTGCTGTGGATTTGGGGGTGGTGGTGTGTAGGGGCTGGAGGGAGGGAGGAGAAGGTTGAATGGGTAATTGCAAGATTAGGTTTTGTTGCATGGTGAGATGTTTGCCAGGGAAATTTTGGGCACAAATTGTGCTGTGGGTGGGCTTTTGGGCAGTTGTGGGAATGTGCCAGGGCATTTCTGCCCACAGCTGACCAGCTCCTAAATCCTATTGAGTACCAAAACCATGGAAATGCCTGAGCTGGCTTTTGAGCCCACCATGCAGGCAGAGCACTGAGAGAACCCTCAATATTTCTGAGAGAACTCAATATTTCACATATTCTGATACAGAATTCACTCCACGTGCAGCAATGACAAGAAATGCAGATGTGATGCATAATGCACTCTTTAATAAAATGTGAGCTCCTGGTCACCCTTGTCAGTCAGAGATTTCGGTCTTGTTCTGCTGTTAAGGGGATTCCTGTATGAAAGGGGAGGGAAATGGAGAATTTACTTGTTTGACATCACAGAGCTCGGCAGAAACACCCCTGTTAAGTGAAAGCCGTAACCACTGTGCTGCTTCTGAGGTATCAATCCG
This sequence comes from Pomatostomus ruficeps, assembly GCA_013400735.1. Classification (NCBI taxonomy): domain Eukaryota; kingdom Metazoa; phylum Chordata; class Aves; order Passeriformes; family Timaliidae; genus Pomatostomus; species Pomatostomus ruficeps. The sequence goes on along the minus strand of VYZT01049953.1, from coordinate 112,990 downwards.
TTTCCATTGCCACAGCCTTTCCCTGGGACTGCATACCTGTGCGTGAGAGCTCAGCTCCTCCTGCCTCAGTTTCCCCAGCCTCCCTTCCCAACTCCAGCTCACAGAGGTTACAAACCAGGAGGCGTTTGCCTGCCAGGCCAAAGCCTGTAAATACTTGAAATAAATAATGAAGCTGTTAATAAATGGTAGAAATGAGCAAGTTTTTGGTATGAGAGTGGATCTCTCCCGTAGTGCTGGCACGATCAATAAAGCTCATAGCTGTGAGCCTCAGTATTGAACCTCGGCGCTGTGATTTATTGGGTAAAACATGTGCTTCCTTTTCATTTACTGCTGAGGTGGAAGAGCTATTGTTTAGTGCAGAGACCACGCTTTCTGGGCATTCTTGAGCTGCAGGCATGAGGTAGCACCTTAGATTTTGCAGTTAATATTAAAGCCAGTTATTGCCCCTCTGCTGAACACTCAACACCTACGCGGCGATTTCTAATCAACAGGCAATAAAAATAAATAAAATTGGGTAATGAACTGCTCTGGGCTGTGGAGTTGGTGTGTGGGTGTCCACATGGGGTGTGTGTCCAGGGCAGGGTATGCAGGGCAGCTGCTGCTGGAGGTTGCCTGGCCCTGACACCTCCCATTTGAGAGGGGATGATCCCCTTGCCCCGGTGTTCCTTGAGTTCCTGCAGGAGAAGGGCCACACCAAGGCACCTTTTACCTCTCCAAGGGGCATTTTGCCTCTGCAGTCACTGCACTCGGGGCTTGTGCTGCCAAGAGCTGCAAAGCCTGTGAGACCATAACCCAGTGAATATTTTATCAATCCCAAGCCAGCAATCTCTTCGCTGTTTGCAGCATTCAAGAAGCAGGACTTTTACTGTGAAGCATAAAGAGGGAGTTTAAATTTTGGATTAACTTCACTTGTGCTAATCTCTTCTTCAGATCATGCCTTAAACACCTGCCTTCAAAGCTCGGATGCATCAGACAAAAAGAGGCATCTGAGAAATTCAGCCTAAATGGGATCTCCAGGAGATGGCACTGTGAAACAAGGCTTTCAGCATCCCAATGCCACCTCCCAGGGACCAACTTCTCTCTGAGTTAGGGCTGATGGATAAAAAGAAGACAAAGGTGTCAATGAAAGCCCTGGCCCAGGGTCTGTCATGAAATAAGGACCTGATGGTGTTTCTACCTCCTGTAAAGATTGTGATAAGGTGGGGTGGAAACTGTGAAACTTAGAAGCTGAAGGGCACAGTTTGTTGAGAGGAGAGGTAAAACGCAGAGAAGCTTCCTTGTGAACCCCCAGGAGGAGTCCCAGGAGATGAGGGTGGCAGAGGAACTGACAGGAGCTGCACTGGGCTGTGGAGGTGGCCCCAGGTGATGATGTCCTGTTGGTCTCCTCTCTGACACCACGCTCCTGTCAGACACTCTCCATCCTTCAGCTCACTCAGGCTGGACACTTAACCAGCCCCCAATAATTCCCCAGTGTCAGCTGCACAGCCCTGCCCCTTTCTCAGTGCAGGGCGGCTCAATGTCAGCATCCCCAAAGCAGCCAAATAGCTCCAAAAGTGGAAATAACCACCTCCTTTGGGCTAAAAGGAAACCTGGCTGCCACCAAGGACCTTCTGCCCAGTCTCACAGTGTTCATCACGGATGAAGCTCCAGAGCCAGAGCTTTGCCATTTTACCTGTAGGAAGGCTGGCTCAGAGCCCCCGTTTGCACTGTCTGCAAGGCTGATGCCATTTACTCATTTAGGAACACAAATGTAATCTCAGCGCCATGTTGAACCCGTGGGATGCTCTGAGTCCTTCAGGCACCTGCTTAAATTTGAGCCAGAAATGGATAACAGAATGCACAACCACCTACAAATCCCATAATATCCCCCAGAGCATTTATCTTCCCAAGCCCAGGAGAAAAGAGAGAAATTAGGATTGTTAATGCCACAATATCTGTGTGTGTGTGTGTGCTTGTGCCTCCTTGTGTAGGGGATCCTCACACGTCTCCTTCTATCCTCCAAAAACCTGAACCTGCCACAGGCAACAGCCTGGAAAATGGGAGAATTTTTGTATCTTAATAATCTTATCCTGCAGATCAGGAACTTCTGACATCTGATCTAAAGTAATGGGACTGTCTGAATTTCACTGGGTTGGACACGTTTCTTCCATGGAAAATTTGGGATGTGTGCAGTTATATCCTTTGGGGGTGATCCTCAGAGGCAGGGGCAGATGGATGTTCATACAACTTGGGTACTTGGTGCTCAGGTAAATCTTTATTATCAGTGTTACTTGCATAAAAGTGCTTTAGATAAAAACAACAACAAAATTCAGATGTGAAACTTCTGTTCTCAACTTGAAATACAAATTCAGGTGTCATGTGGTTGCCAACAGCTGTGACACTAAGGAGCACAGACAGCAGTGAAATTAATGGAGCTGCTTTAGATCAGTGGAAGACGCATCCCTGAGTGGCACTGCGTCTGAGACTGAGCTGATCTCAGCATGGGTTTCTGCCAGAGCTCAAATCCACTTCACATCTTGGGATACTACACTGGGACAATTCAGTATTTCTCAAAGCACTTTCTTTTTTTCCCAAGGATGCTCTCAAAGGTAGTATTAAAATGAAATCTCTCAGCTATTGCTGCAGTTCATGTCCACTAAACCAATCTGTATTCTCAGCAATGAGCAAGACGGAAAGTCTTTGCTGCCAACAGGAGCTGGTAGAGTCATCTCCAGATCAGACCTGATATAAATCTGCACCTTTTCTATCATATCTGAAAGTTTTATTTCAGATATGAAAGCAGCAGCCACTTAGAAAAGTTCCAAAGGAATTTTGTTCCTCAACTTTAATTACAACTCTTTTTTTTTTCCCAAACCACCTCTTTGGACACCCTCCACAGACCTAACTTAGACCACAAACTCTTTGGACAAGGAGAAGGCTTTCTTCCACATCTCTACATACAGGGCCAATTGCACCCTCAGTGCTCCAGAAATAGTCTCTAAATAAAACTAAAAGAGTCCAGAAAGGAGAAAATCAAGGTGAAGAGGGAAGAAGAAGCTCCGGAGAAGGCAGTGAAACCAAAACTTCTGAGAAGACTACTTAAGCATGAATGGAAATAAAGCTTGAAGGCAACTGGTGTTAAAGGAAAGGAGATGGAGAAACACCTGGGGTGCTGTGAGAGCCACTGTGGCTGTGCCCCTGAACTGGGTGATGCCACCAGCTTTAGATGGAGACAGGCTGCAGCCAGAGGAATCCCAGTGCAACCCAACTCAGAGCAGATGAAAAGGAGAGAGAACACAGACATGGTGTTTGCAGAGCAGCTTCCTTCCAAAGCATGTTGGAAACTGGAAATGTCACCGTGCTGAAAATGTCACCCACTTCCACAATCATCTGGAGGAACAGGACTTCAATGCTCTCCTGGCATGTGGTTGGGGTTTTGGTCTCATTTTGAAGTTCTGTCAGTGTTCTTTTGCTGTTTTGAAATCCCATCCAGCCCAAAGCCTGGAAATAGGAGCTGCTTGATTTGTATGTTTTCCAGGAAATCTGCTGGAACAGGAGAGGCTGAGCTTATGCCCATGGCCTCTTGGAGACGGAGTGTGAATGGCAAGAACCTGGATTGGGGTGAAGAAACACCGTCTGCAATATTTGCTCTTTTTTTTCCCGGTCTTCACTATCTTCTCAAATGTATCGCAGAATCAAATCACATCTTTCTTCATCTTTATTCCACTCCTCACTTGTCTTCTTGCACAAAATCCATGTGGTGAGCTGGGGGTGTCTGTGAGAGGCTGGTGAAAGAAAAAGGGGTTGGAGAGAGTGGAAGAGAAAGGGATTGGGGAGGTTCAGTGATGAATCCCCAGCAAGAACCAGTGAAAAGGACGCTGGTGCTCGCAATGGGGCAGAGGAGAGCTGGGGTCACCTGTGGAAAATCAGTGCTTGCCCAGGTGTGAGGTCACCCTCCCCACTCCTGCAAAAAGGAATGCTCCCAAAATCACCCTGCAAACTTCAGACCTTGGCTCGGAAATGACCGGAGAAAGGCAAGTGGAAACAGCACTTGCATCTGAGCCCGAGGGGTGACGTAAATTTGGCAGCCCAGGCGTGGGGGTGGACACAGCAGCGTTTGGGGTTAATTCCAGGGTGGAAAGGACAAAGCCCAGGACTGGCTGATGCCTCGAAACAGGGATGTCCCTTCCCTCCGCTCTCCTCCAGACCTGTTGAATGCGTGTGCCCTGCACCAACCCCCACCCCGAAGGATGCTCCAAAAGCCTCCACTTGAATCCTCCCTCCATCGTACCACTCGTGCCTGCGGGGAGACGGGAGCTGGGGCTCCAAGAATCCCCATCAAAGATGCTTCACGCAGTCCCTGAGCAGGGCTGCAAGAGGGGGAGGGCGAAAACCCCGCAAAATTCACCCCCGGCCCCGCTGCTGAGCAAAGCGGGGTAGGGGAAGCTCTGGGATCTGCCAGCGGTCGGAGCATCCCGAGAAACCCCGGCTGCAGACGGGGATTTTTCTCCCCCCCCCCTCCGAGAGCAGGACCAGCCGCGGCGGGGGGCATGGGCAGTGGTGTCTGGCATGATTTTCCAGCCCTGCAGCGGGGCTGATTTTCTCGAGAGGGGAGGGAAGGATATCTGTACAATCTGAAAAACCCCGCAGTGTGGCTGTGCGTGCGAACACCCCCGCAGCAGCACGGCCGCGCACACCGGCGTGCAGCGCGATTCCGCCGTGAATCCCCCGCAACCGCCAGAGGAGGGAAAAACCATCGAATAACCCGAAAGGAAAAAAAACAACATCCAATAACCTGAGGAGCAAAGGAGGGAAAGTTGTGCGTGTCCCTGCGCGCCGGGAGGGCGGAGGGTGCCCACCAGTTGATTTTACATCCTGCCTTGTGCCTTCGCCGGCTTTTCTTGACGTATTTTATTTATTTTCTGCAACGGGGAATAAACAGGTAATGCTGGAGCCCGGCGAAGCGGAGGGAACGGGCGGGCTGAGCGATGCGCCGCATTTTTTGTCTTCCCTCTTTTCCCCGTCTCCCTCCCTGGAAGTTTCTTGGCGGACACGAAACGGGGAGGAAAAGCGAAATAAAAGGTTGCGGGGCGCGGTGGGGAGGGCAGGCTGGGGGGCAGCGCTCCGGTGTTGAAGGCTTTATGGCATTTCATGGCATTTTATGGCATTTCATGGCATTTAACGCGCGGGCGGCCAGCCCGGGATGCCCCGCGGAGTGGAGCGCGGCCGGATCGCGGCATCGCTTCCACGCGTGGATCCCATCCTATCCCATCCCATCCCATCCCTGGCCTCACCCGCCGAGCCCAGACCCCCGGCGGGGGCGCGGCTCGGGGCGCGGAGGCACCGCGGGCGCGCAGCTGGGGCGGTGCGGGTTGGGATACGCGCGTGGTGATTCTTAAGGATCTTTTTTTTTTTCAAATCCCTTTTCTTGAAACTGCTGAAAAAAAAAAAGGTCAGCGGAGGAGTTGGCTGCTAAATATTTAAAAAAAAAAAAAAAAGGCAAGAAAGAAAGAGAAAAAAAAAGCCCTAAAAAGAGCGGCAGGCATGCGCACTGCGCGGATGCCATATTGGAATGAGTCTGCCGCGGGTGCGGGCGCAGGCACGGCTGGGTTCCGCTCCGCGCAGCACCGCGCACGGCTCCGTGGGGGCAAAAAACGGGGAAAACACCCCAAAATAAACCAAACTCGCACAGGTAAGGCACCGCGCCCGGCAGCCCCCCCTCCCATGCCCTCCCGCCTGGCGTTTCCCTTTATTTTATTTATCGGGTTTGGCAGCGCTTGGGTGGAGAGAGTCGCTTTCCCCTTTCCAAGATGTATTAAAAAATCTTTATAAATTTTTTTTTTCTTTTAAGCGTGAGAGGCGGGTGTGGATTTTTCCCCCCCAGTTTTCCAGAGGGTGAGCCCGCGGAGGAGTTGTTGGAAGTGTTGGCGAGCCGGGGCTGAGCCCCCGGCCGGGACCGGCGCTCGGTGCGCGGCTGCCGCTCCCCGCGGGCCGGGAGGGTCCGCGCTGCCGCTCGCAGCCATCGCGGCCGTGCGGGACTTGCTTTTTACCTCCACACACCGCATTTGAGATGTTCTCATTTCTTTCTTTTTCCCCCCGTTTTTCCCTCCCTTTTTTCTTCTTCCCCCCTCCCCTTTTTTTTTCTTCCCTGTTTTCTCTTATTCCCTTTTCTCATCTTTCTTCCTTTATTTTTTTATTTTTTTAAAAAAATTTTTAAGTAATGCCTATCTTTTTCTGTTTTTCTGCTTTCTTGCCAAACGCTCGTGCGACCTCCTTTCAAATTTACAAGGCTGATGCACATCTCTCGGAAAGAGTTATTTTGGGTGTGCGGGTGGGTTTCTTCTGAATCTGCGGGGGAAAGGAGGAGGGGAAAAGCTGATGCAGGAGGCGAGAGGGAAGGGGGGGAAAAAAAAAGAAAAGAAAAGAGAAGAAAGCAATCAGCTGTGCCAAAATGTGGAGCCCTGATCTAGACGTATTTTCCCGTAGCGCTCCCGAACTGCGGTAAATGAATATTTATAAAGCTTGTTCAACATGGCGGGTTAAGGTGTCTTCAAAAACTGAAAAATAAACATTTTGAGAGGAGGAAAAGAGGGAAGGCGGGGTGCCGCGCGTTTGGTTCAACTCTCTTTTGTTGGTCGGGGAGGTGCGCTGGTGAATTCAGCGCGGAGGGATGAGGATGCGATCCGGATTCGGGGTCCTCCCCCCGGCAGGACCCAGCGATGGGAAAAGTAACCGGGGCGTTTGTGAGTGCTGGGAAGGGACATGTGGAGTTGGGAGCGCGGCCGATTTGACTTTGAATGCCAAAATTGCAGGCGTGCCGTGAGGGAAAAAAAAAAAATAGAATAAAATGCGCCGGGAGACGGAGCGCGGATTTATTTTGCATTAGCAGTAGACGTGTCGTGGGATGAGATGTCCTGTTGGAACTGTCAAACCTTCCTGGGCGCCGTCAGCTGCGGATGTCTGGGGAGGTTTCTTTGCTTTTTGCATGGTTTTTGTTTAGTAAAAACACTCAGGAATTGCTCCCCGCGGAAATTTGGGTGGCGAACAAGTGACCTGGGCAGCGCACCCTGCATCTCCTTTGCAGAGAGACCCTAAAAACCCCTCGGTGACGGAGGCGAATCGCAGCTTTTGCAAAGCGAGAGGAGGAGTTCGCGGAGAGTTCTCGGGGAGTTGTTTGTGCCCTTCCCCGCTGCCTTTTCCCGCTGTGTTTTCCAGGGGAGTGAGGCTGCCTCAGAGACAGGGAAAACTTCCCTGTTCCCGTGCACGGAGCGCTTCGGTGCTGCTGATCTGGGGCTGTTCCGCCGTGGTTGTGAGGTGGTAACTTCGGAGCATCTGTGTTTCGGGGTGTGGGAGGCAGTGGGATGCTCCAGCACCGCAGGCTGTCAGTGCCTGGGTCTAGATGGAGGAGCCAGGGACAATCCGGGAGTGGCTGAGGAGCTGAGCTGCTGCTCATTCCCCAGTGCCTCCTGGAGATGCTCCCCAGAAGCTCATCGAGATTTTATTTAGCAGGACTGATTTATGATTTATGATGCTGTTTGCACACCTTGTCATGCAGGGTGAGGTTTCCCATTCCAAAAGGGCTCTGATCCATCCACCCACCCATTTCCCCCTCCTTTCTCCAGCTCTTGCCAGGACCAAGCTGGCTCAGGGATCCAGCAAACTCACATTGAAGGGTATGGTGGTGGGGAGGGGGGCAGAGGAGGAGACGGGGGTGAAATTGTGTTTTCTCATAAAAATAGCAGAAAACAGCATTAATTATAAACAGAGAAGCCTGGAAGGCAGCTGTCAAACTGTGGTGGCAAAATCCAAGGGCTGCACTGGAGCGGTGTCCATTCAGTGGGGTTTTGTTTGGGATGGGAAGGGATGGAACCATTACAAAAGGGAAAAGGATCTTCCCCCTCTGCTCCCCAGGTATCTCCACATCCCCAACTTTGCTGTCCCTTGGACAGGACAGCTTCTAAAATCAGTTTGTGCCCCTGGTACTCTGGGAAGGAAAGTGTGGTGGCAGAGTGGTGACCTGGTGTCTGAGCAGGGAAGCAGCTTCACCTGCTTGTGCGATGGGGACGTGGAGATGGAGGGGATTTGAGAAGGTCTCTGGAGATCCCTCTGAACCTGGGGCAAACCTTCTCCAAGGAGTTTCTTCCTGCAGTGGCAGAGAAGGGTGCTGGCCAGGATTTAGTGCAATTTGTTTTCCTTCCCTAGGAGCCTTTAGGTGAAAACAAATTTGATTTCCTTTGCTGCTGGCAAAGTAAGAGCAGGTGAGGCTGATCTCTCTTTGGGCTTGGGACTGTTGCCTGGGTGAGCAGGGATGCAAGTGGCTTTTTTTCCTCCTCTTTCTTTTTTTTCCCCCCCCTCTCTACAACAGATTATTTATGAAAAGGAAGGAAATATCCTCACAAGTCTAATAACTTCAGTGCTTATAAAGGATTAGGTCCTAATAACTCCTGTGATAAGATGGAGGCTTGGTGTAATCTGTTACTAAGTGAAAATCTAAAAGCCATTTAAATAAATGCAGCAAAGAGCTATCGAGAGACTGGTACCTTATAAATAGCAAGGAAATACTTTTTTTAATGATTTTTAAGGGGTGCACAGGGTAGTGGGACAGTAAATACAGTAAATACATTATAAGCAAGACAGAATAATTTCAGTTCTATATTGAGAAAACATTTGCAGATATTCAGCAGATGTTACATGTGGCAGAGGTGGAGAGTGTCTTTTGCACAGATGCAGGAACATCTGTAGAAGACAGAATATAGTTATAAAGCTGTGATTATGAGTGATAATTGACTGGCTGGACAGACAGTTGATGTTTTAATGAAGTATTTCTCGAAACTTTATGGGAGTGTTACCAGAAATAGGGTGAACACCACAACTGCCACTACTTTAGACTGGGGGTGCTTTTCCCCCACCCTTGGCTTGTGCTGTGCTGAGCTGGTGTATTTTGGGTCACTGTTTCTGGCCTTTAAGAGCCATGGGATGCTGCTCTGGTCTGAGTGAGGGGCTGTGATGTTAGTTTTTTGAAGGACAGGATGTGGTAGAGGAGGTGCCCTCTTGTTTCTCCAGCAGATACTGGGAAGAAATTCTTCCCTGTGAGGGTGGGGAGGCCCTGGCACAGGTTGCCCAGAGAAGCTGTGGATGTTCCATCCCTGGCAGTGTCTAAGGCCAGGTTGGACAGGGCTTGGAGCACCCTGGGACAGTGGAAGGTGTCCCTGCCATGGCAGGGGTTGGCATGAGATGAGCTTTAAGGTCCCCTCCAGCCCAGTCCATTCTGTGTTTCTGTGACTCTTCAGGGACTTTTCCTTGGTTAGATTCAGTTGGTGTGGGATAAACAGAGGCGAGGAGAGTGTCTGAAGAGGTTTACAAGGATGGTGGTGGTTGAAGGAGGTGTCTGGTCCCTGACTGTGTCTGAGTGACAAAGCAAAGGAGTTGTGAAAACGTTCAAAACTTGTGACAAGTAGCCAGAACTTGAAGCAGAGGAGCCAGAGGTGTGTTCATGAGGGTTCACAGAAAAAAAAAAATTAATGTGATGCCCACAGGGTCCATGTTTCAGATGACCTGAAGGTGTCACAAGTATTTTATTACAATGAATATTGATGCAGAGTCTGTCAGCTGGTGCAGGAGTGTCCTCAGTGCTGAAAATGAAGTGCTGTTGGTAATAATGATGCCACCTGCAAATGTGAGTTTGTTCTGTCATTGTCATGTCTGGTCCCTGGGAGCGGGATTTTTTTAGGATTAGAGGAGCTGATGGTACCTTGTCAATATTTAAAACCCATCATTTGAAACTGTTGATCTTTGCATGACAGACCCTGATGAAACCTGTCAAATCCATTCTGTGGGTTTTTTTTTGCCAAAAGATTTCTCTTTCCTGTATTTTCTGTGTCTTGGGGTATGACTTCTACAGTCGTTAAAAGTGTTTGAGTTGCAGAATAAGGAAATACAGAAATAAGAGCGAAGACTTCGTCACTGACATTTTAAAAAACTCCTGAAAAAGTTTATTTTGAGATTGGCCTTTTGTAAGACCTCAACAAAGCATTCTTGTGAAGGCTGATTTGGAAAATGTGTTCACAGTTACTCCCATTTTTATGAATCAGAAGTGTTGCTCTAAAATTAAATAGTAATAAAAAGAAAGGAAAAAAACCCCCAAAACCAAGCAGTTCTTGACAGCTGACCCAGAGATCAGTTCTGAGTAGGTGTGAGGCTTAAAAAAAGGTATGTGCAGAATCCTTGCTATTTTTACTCGCAATTCCTGCTTTCATGACTAATACTCTTAGCATCACTGGGTGGCTTGTGCAAAGGTTCCCTCTTTTTTTGGGTAAATTTCTGAGACCCAATTTGAGTATAAGTTAATTAGAAAGTGTTGCATTTATTTGCTTGGCAAGGAGGTGGATTCCCTCCTAAAATCCAGGAGGTGACATTATGCTTGCCCCTGCAGTGCAGGAGATTGGACAGGACAACCACAGGCTGAGAATCCTTAAAGTCTAAAGGGTCAGAAGTCCCTTGTGGAGACTTTTGGGTAGAAAGCCATAGCTCTCCTAGGTGCTTTAAAAATACACCTTTGAAGAAAGTTCAGGAAAAAGGAAAAATTAACTGGTTCTTGGAAGGTGTTTTGGGCAGGGTGGGAGCTTGGTGCAAGTGTAAGATCAGACTCCAGGATGCTTTGTTGGGATAGTGGTTTGAGGCATTAAACCTGGATGTTCTGCAGTAATTCTCATGTTCACATGGAAGAGAATGTGATTTGTTTTTTCTTGGAGAGATTGGGTGGAATTAGCCCTGTAAATGTGGCTCGTAGGACTCTGTGGGTTAAAATGTCTTGTGCAGTTTGCTTCTGGATAGACCTTGCAGGGGTCTGCCAGTTGTTCTCACATGTGCTTGGAGAAGGGAAGGGTCCTTCTCTTCCTGCTGTTGTACCACTGGGTGGCTGGAGATGGCTGGGAGGACTGGATTTTTAATTTTTTTCTTTTTTTGGCAGATCCTGCCAGTCAGTGAAGCTGCTTCTGGATGTAAAGCACTGACAGGGATGTAAGTGCGTGTAGGACTAAGCCCAAGTGCTGATCAGCTGTGCTGTTTAAATGAACCAAACAGTGCCAAGATCTAAAATGTCATTTTTCCTAAAAAGTGTTGGAATCAGATGGCAGATGTTTCCTGGATTCTGGTTTGCATCTTGTAGTTTTTTTTTTTTTTTTTTTTTTTTTTTTGAAAGCAGCTCTGACTGCTGCAAAGGCATAGAAGGCAGAGCTGATTGCCCTGGACAATGGGAGTTTGGTTGATGAGGGACTTCTGAATTGGGCTCTAAATTAAGTCCATGAAAACAGCGTTTTGTGTTTCCTGCTGGGTGGCTTCTGTCGCTGGGCTGATTGGTCCCACGCAGGGGGTCTGACTGATTAATTTGGTCCATGTGGCTGGCGTTTGGAGGTGATAAATGTCCGATGATGGGGGTTGGAACTCCCTGATCTTTCAGGTGCCTTCCAGCCCAAACCACTCTGTTCTGTGATTTTATCTGACAAGAGGAGATGCCTCAGGGTGATAAAGCAGCTCTGTGTCTTCAGTCACCCGTCTCAAAGGCTTCCTGGTTTCAGCTCTGTTTCAAACACAGAAGTGGGAGAAGACAGAGTGCTGCACGTGGTTGTTGCTGTGCTTCTTCCTTGCAGTTCTTTTTCCTGTTATAAAGGGCATCGAGGACATTGCCCCAGTCTTCTTCACGGCCCTGGTTCAGCTGAGAGCTTTGGAAAATGCCCAACCTTGACTATGCCATATTTACAGGTAGTTGGTGCATGTTGGGTGCTTAGCAGGGGTAGAAGTGCTTTAGGGAAGTTGGGAGCAGCATCATGGAAATGGCCTGTTGAGTCATGGAGAAGGTGACAGAGACCTGTGAGGTGACAGAACAATTGGAAACAGGAAATATCAGTGTGTGGTGCCCTCCCTCTCCTTGGCACGCGAGCTTTGTGGGATGCTGAAGGTGGCGATGTCCAGGGCTCACAGGGGCAGTGACAGGAGTTCAGGTGGAGCAGCAACGCCTCCCTGCCCTTGCTTATAAAACATCCAGCTCACTCAGAAGGAACATTTAATGAAGAAGTGCTTTAATTTTTGCAGTTTGATTTAGTTCTCAGAGGAGTTTGTGACACGATTTGGCTTGAAGTCCATCTCTTAAATCCTTAGGTTTTATTTACACCCAGGGCAGCTAAGGGGGCATATGTACCCAAGCCTGGGTGTCTGCCTGTCATCTCTCTCTTTTCTCTCAATACTGCAGGGCTTTTTGCTGTAAACAAGCTAAGAGTCTCTAATTAGGTTTATTTTACTTTCTGTTATCTTATTTTACTACCATTTATCTCTGTGTGCATCCCAGACTCGGGAGCGTGCCAGGTAGGGAGGATGAGAAAATTGCTTCGTGGAACAGGTTTGTCTCTGTTGGCATCAAAAGTGTGAAGTTTTTGGCACCAGTGCAAGAAGAGAGGAGAGCAAGGACCAGCTGAGTTACAGGGGCTGCAGCCACCTTGCATAATCCCTTCTCCACCACGTGCGTTCAGAGAAGTTTGGTTCCTGTTCTTCTCTGACTTTGAGATGGATGATCCAGACCATCCCTGCTCTGGTGGTTCCCTGGTTTCCTGTTTTTGCGTTTTCTCTCCAGGCTTACTCGTTTATTTTCTGTGGCTGCACAAATACAGAAAGATGAGCCCTGCTGAGTGGCTGGAAGGGGCCTTGGACAGACCATCCCTTACCCAGGGCAGGATTAACTCTTGCAGGATCTGTTTTTGGACAGATCGGCACCCTAACTCCTCCAAAAAGCTCTGTGCCCTTCCCACAGTCTATCCCATTTCTTCACCAGATTCATTATTAGTGATTTCTTCTCCTGCCCAAATCAAATGTCCCCTCCCTGCAGTTTAAATCAAGCTGCCTTCTTCAATCCTCTAAGAACATGGAAAACAGATTATATTCCTTCCCCATTCAGCTGTTTTTTATGTATTTGAGTATTGTGAGCATTCCTGGTTCTCTAGAGTACGTGGGGTTTGTTTCTTCCACCCCAGAGTACAACGCAGAGCTGCTCAAAGCAGTAAATTCCCCTTATTAAAATCCTGTGGGGTCTTCAATATGAAAGAGAAATTGTCACTTGATATAAGTGAAAACATTTGACGAGGGAAGCTCTCAAATAAACAATAAAAAAACCCTCAGAGGAATTTGGAAGAAAAGGTCCTTAAAAGGTTTCCAACTGGTACTTTGTCTGAGAGGAGAGACAGGCCCTTTTTCTGGGAGGTAAAACTGTTGCTTGATGTGTTCAATAGCCCTTTTGAATGAGCTTGCAGTGCATTGTGCAGATGCTCGGGGATGTAAATGTTGTGGCAGGCTGCCGCTAGCAGAGCATCCTGGATCCTGTCCCATAGGGATGAGATCCCCTTCATCCTGCTCCACCAACAGCACCACATGGCCCCTGAGCATCTCTACTCACCCGCTCTAGTGGAAGGGGTCCCTGCCCATGGCAGGAGGTTGGAACCAGATGACTTTTATGGCCCCTTCCAAACCAAACCATCCCGTGACTCTATGACCCAGCTGGTCTGCTGAGAAATTTGGATCTTTAAAATCTTAGTGGGTGCTGTGCAAGAACCCCCTGAGGGTTGTTCATCTCATTTGAATTTCAGGTGTCTGACTTGGACCACTTAAGTGATGCTTTGGATGTGATTTTTCTTGGCTTAGTTCAGGCTGGGTATTTGGAAAAGGTTCTTCACCCACAGGGTGTTTGGGCACTGGACAGGCTCCCCAGGGCAGTGGTCACAGCACCAAGCCTGGCAGAGCTCAAGATGGGTTTGGGTGACGCTCTCAGGCACAGGGTGGGATTGTTGGGGCGGTCTTGTGTCTTGTGATGATTCTGTTGGGTCTTTTCCAGCTCAGGACATTCTGTTTCTCTGACACTGCAGCCCTGCTGCCACTCTCCAGCATCACCGTGCTGAGAGGTGGGACCATCTCCAGTCAACCTCTCTTGCTGGATTTTGGAGGAGCCAAAATCAATCCCAGATCACTGGGACAGCAGTGGAATTTATTTCTCCACTGTTCAGGACTCAGCATTACGTTGGCACACCTGATTCACTATTCAGTCAAGAGGTTTTGAGGACGCAGGATCTTTTGTGTCTTTCGTATGTCAGTCCCAATTAACCAAGCGTGCATTAGAGGGAGAAAGTAACATTTCCGGGAGAGACTTTAGGGAAGAGCCCTAGGGTGCTGGATTTGTGTGTGGGTAAGGGACTTCTCCCTACAGGAAATTACTCCAGAGGAAGAAAAACCGGGAAGGAGTTGACAGGAGATGAGAAATGTAAAATGGTGTGAGGAAGCCAACGCCTGCGCTGGTACAAAGAGCCAATATTGATACAGATGACAAGGCAGCACGTTGGAGATAAAGGCAGGGCTGAGACTGACAGCCGTGGGAAGAAGGAAATAAAAGAGATTCTTCATTATATTGCTTGGCTTTTCCTGCCTGTGAGTTAAGAGCCTGGATCTGAATTAAATACCGGGGGAATGGGAGCTGCGTGGGGGGAAGAATCGGATCAGTCTGAGCCACCACTGTGCAGAAACAATGAGCAAGGGATCTGAAACGAGGGAATTTCCCCTCCCAGCTCTTTCAAATGCATTTCATAGAATTTTCCTTTGTGCTCCTGCCTGGTGTATTGTCACCTTGAGCCTCTTTTGGTGCTGTTCTCCATCACCTTGTTCCCAGGCTGGCACTGTGGCTTGTGGTCCCTGATTTGGTTTCCAGTGGACACACTGGTTTGCAGTGGATTCACACTGGCAGGGGAACTGGAGTACAGTGGTGTGTGCTGCTTGTGTAGTGTTGATGATTGCAGGCCAGCCTGTGTGCTACTGTTAACAGTATGGCTGGGGACTCTGTTTGAAGTGTTAATTAGCAGCAATTAATAAGAAGTGAAAAATTAATACCCTGTGTCAGCTTTCTTTGCTAGTTAGTTATATCAACACTAAAGCTCAGAGCTGTTTTGAAGCTGGTGTTTGTACAAGAGTTTGGTCTTGTTGTCACAGGGTGTTGGGGAAATACTGAAGTGTTCTATCCCACTTCTAAATGAGTTATTCCCAAAATAAGAAGCCAATCCATGGCCTCTGATAGATCCAGTTCCCTTGGGATGTGGGTGCTCTTGACATGACATTCCAAAACCAGTAAGTTGTCCATAGCTTAAGCAAAAATTACATTACAATTGAGTTAAACCCCCCCAAAATGTTGATGGTGTTGCTGAATGTGCCTCAGAGATTCTGCATTTCCCCCTTTTAATTGAAGTGGGCTCCAACCCAGCTCCAGATGGGGCCACTGAGGAGGCATCCCAGTCGTTTTGCAGACACCTTGGGCAAGTTCCTGCTGCTTTGCTAATCCATTTTCCATTTCTGATGGGAAATTTAATCAGGGGAATGAGCCCCTCGGAGGTCTAGTGGCAGATTTGGGGCTTGGCTGTGTAAGAAAAGGCAAATACTGTTGTTGTCTGGTGGGGCACCTTCAGCTTTTTATCAGCTCATACCATTGTTTTATCACCATCTAGAAGCATCACAAGATTTAACTACAATACCAAGAGGATGATGTTTCTTCTTGGTATTTATATTCTTATCCCTGAGCTCTCTTTAAGGCGATGGATTTGTTGTGTTTGAATTGATCTCTCTGTTTCTGGATCTTTGAATATTTTTGGTAGACCCTTCCACCCTTGTCTGGTCCTAGGCAAAAATGCAAAGAGCGACGTCCACCCAAGGCTTCGCCTCAGCTGGCTTCTCCCCTCCTCTCACATTTAACAAGGCTGGTACTTAACTAATTTATTATTAATGATATTTACGGAAGTGTTCTCTGCCAAAGGAGAAGTGGTTTTGGTTTTTTTTTGACTTTCAGTAAACTGATTGCTTCTAGTTTCATGGTTAATTGAAATTTAATATACACTGGGGATGAGTGATGTGTATGTTCTGAGGTTAGCTGCACTCAGAATACTCGGAGTCTATAATACACTTAATTCATTAGCAGGGTTCATGTCAACAAAGAATAAAGCTGCTGTGCTGTAGTGGCTGTGGCAGAGGGAAAAGGGCCCGTTTTTGTGGGTAACTTACAGTCTGAAGAGCACTTTGTGAAGAGACCAACAACCGTATTGCTCTGAGCTGGTTCATGATCCTCATTTTAAAAAATAATACATTTTTTCTTTCATTAGCAGCTTCCTTTAGGGTGGGGAACACAAATTTCTGACTTTGCCTGAACAGCCTTCAGTGAGGGGTTGAATAACCTACCTTGGTAATTTCCTTCTGCCAGTGATTTTTTTGTGAAACACCCGTGGTTTTTGCAGGGTTTAATTGCAGCTGTGATTGCTCCAGCAGACAGTCCCACCGTGGATATCAGACACCTGACATGCTCCTCCTCTTTTCCAGTTCTCCTATAACTGCTCACACACCTCCATTTCTTCTTTTAAATTGCCATTGGAGCAGCCTTAAAAACTGGGAGTGAGAAACCCACGGCAGAACACTTTCCTCCTTTCTATTTTATAACCATCATATCTAGTCTTCTAGAATATGCCTCCAGAGTAGTAAAAGTTGAAAAAATCCCGTATATTTTTACAATCTTATTACATCCTGCTTTGCCTGGCCTCTGGCAGTAAACTTCTTTCCTCCTTTTAGTCACACGTTTTGCAGAGCACTTGACACTGATGCTGCCAGCACAGCCCTCTCTGTCAGGCAGGATTTGGAGGCTCCTCTAATAAGCAGGACCTTATAAATCAGCTATTCTGGACACACACCTTCCCCACTGCCTGTCTTTGCTTTAGCAGGTCTGGTGTGAGCAGCTGGTTCCCTCTGTGCCCATAACCCCAGCTCCTGGTTTCTCTTTCTCAGTCGTCCTTTGACGTCTTGTAATTCATCAGCATCTCTGAGTTTTACTGGAAAGCTCACTTTGGAGTTCTTTTTAATCGACTCCCAGGGGTGTGTCTCGGGGTACTGCTTGTCTGGGGGCTTACTGGGGCTGGAAATACAGTTCCCATTTCATCTGGTGTCTGGTGCCAGAGCTGCTCAGCCTGGATACTCCTTCTCATATAGTTTTTCATTTCTGTGTGTTTTTATTCCACTGTGAATTTACTGTGGTCACTCCTTCTCGAAGAATCTCCTCTGCTAATATAACCCAATTTAAAATGAGTTAGTATTTGCTACCCTGCATGTTAAAACTGGTACAGTTACCAGTTAGGTAACTGTAACATGCTTACTTAGGTCAGCCCTCATTCAATAAACAGTTGCAACCAGCACTATTTCATGAGGGTATCTGCATTTTGCACGCTCAGTTTTATTTTCTAGAGTTACTCCAGTCTCTCTCTCATGAGTATTTTCACCTCAGTGTTTCCTCTGTTTCATTATCACAAATCTCCCCCTTTGGAAATTTGAATATTTATGGGGTGAGATATATCTCACACAGTGTTAGCCATCAAAAAGCAGGAAATCAGGGGCTGAAATTGCTGGAAGATGGTGGAGATAGTTCTTGCCTTTTTTGTTTGTTGTTTTTTAGCACGGGTTGTGCTGCCTTGTGGGCTGGTCCTTCTCTCTGTGTTGGTGGCATCAGGGGCCGGAGGGAATTTTGAGATGTGAATCCTCTGGATGCTGTTTATTACCTTATTATCTTCTCTGTTGTCATTAGTTTTGCTGTTGCTCTTAGGATATTTTTGCCACTAATGTCTTTTTTTGTGGTTTTCATCCACCCCAAGCTTCAGCTTGGAGAGAAGAGCAGCATGGAAGGATCACCATCAGAGAGTCACGGGATTGTTTAGGTTGGAAAAGACCTCTAAGACCTTTGATTCCAACTGCATCCGGATGGGATGACATGAAAACCTTTGGGAATGGCTGAGGGAATGGATTGCTGTAGGTAGAACAAGTCACTCACTGCTTTTTTTTTTTAAATTTTCCTTGTAGCTTGTCCTCCTTGCTGCAGGATGAATTAGGAAGGCAAAGCCTCTTTCTCTGAGCCATGGAGACGAGGGCATCCTTCATTGCCAGCATGAGAGACACCCAGCACCTCTCCCCAGAGAAGGAGCCCAGCCCGGCCAACGGCGATGGGGAGCAGTTTGATTCAGGTGAGCTCCCCTGCAGCCCCGAGTCCTCATCACAGGTAGAGCTGGGAGCCAGGGAGCCTCTGGAATGGTTGTACAGCTCCAAGGCCTTTTTTGAATCTTGGGGATTCCGCTGTTTACCATGATTGATGGGAAATAGGAGCTTTTCTTCTTCTGGACCTCACCTGCAGTATGTACCAGCTATTCAAAATTTAAACAAGAAGCCATGGAAAACCTTTCCCAGGGCATCATAGTGTGTTCTCCCAGCTTCCCCACCAATTTTTTTATTTTGTTGAAGTTTTGTGGTTAAGACAGGTGAAACAAACACTCAGAAATTTACAGCATTCTCTTTTGTTTTGACCTTTCCCCTCGTTTCCTTCACTATTTTTTGGAGTGTTTCAGGTGAGAGGGCTTCACAAACACTAGACCAGCCAGGGGAGAGCTGGTCACACCTCCTTGTGCTCATGACTGGATGCTTTGTGATGCTCTGGGATGGGCTCCTGAAGGTTTGAGGATTTGCTATGCTAAATTTGGGCATTCTGTGGTAGATGCAGAGGAGTAGATGCTACATCCTGGTGATTCCTGATGGAATTCAGTGCTTTAACTTCCCATGTCTAACCTTAACAGGAGGAGACTGTGCCGTGTGATGAAAAAGTACAGTATGGCTGGACCTAACCTACTTTCTTCTCCATGCCAAAATCTGAGATCCCTTTTTATGCCAGCTTTTCCCTGCTCCTCCCTCAGCATGTCAGAGATTTGGCCACCCACCCTTTAGTTTCTTCTCTTCTTGTAGCAGCTCAGTGATTTTCCTCTTTCCTTGGACACCAGATCCTTGCATTTCCAGAGTGGACATTTCCAGGCTGATCTAGTCATCACTGGGTCTATTTTTATGTGTGGGTGAGAGATGAACCTCTATAAGATGAGGTTCATTGTCCACCCGTAAACATTGGTTTGGGAATGAGAAGAACTGGCCTGAGATGCCTAAATTTCTGTGGGGATGAGGATTTTTGATGGCTCTCCCAAAGCTGTACCAGAGGTTCAGGTATTTGTGTGTCTCCCTCTCCCCACAGCTGGTGTGTGAGCACTTTAGTGCTCTGTTGACTCAAAAAGTCATGGATGTATCCAGGTGTTATAAATAAGATGTCTAAGCAATTTGCCTTAAATATTTTCTCCTACAGTGAAGCCTGGGAAAAAAAAAATCTGTGTTTCTGGAGCTACAGGGTTTGCGCCTTTTATCCCCTTTTTTTTTTTTATAGCCGAACATCCCAGGGGGCTGTTAACAGCTGGAACAGTTGCATTTTTATAGTGTCAATGCATGAGCACTTTAAAGCCATTGAGAGGCTCACAGATAATGACTTGTTGATTTTATTTGCCATCCTGGGCTTGTTTATACATCACCGTATTGTAAACCAGCCAGCCTTGACTCTTTCATTAAGAAAAAGCTCTGGACCTAAGTACCAATAATTGGAATGGAAGCTGATTTGTAAAATAGGTTTAATGCCAGATTTATCACCTTTCAGGGTGTCCTCTGCTCCTCAGCAGTTGGGATTTTCTGATGGATGAGGGGATTTGTGTGCAGCCCTGTTGTGTGTGGGGGTGGGGTTGGGTGCTTTGGGCTGGTCTCATCCCTGTGCCATGCCGGGTCTGCTCTGGATGCCCCCCTGCCAGAATTCCAGCAGGGAACAAAGTCCATTAAAAAACCATTTTGAAAACATACAGTCCCTTCAAAATTCGTTGTGGTGAAATGAAGCAAAATAAACCACTGATGCTGTGATAAATGAGTGCTCTGACATTATTTTTACAGACCTTGTAAAAGTAATTTCCTGATAAAGTCTGCAGATAAAACACGGTAGAGGAGCCAGGCTGGTGAAGTGTCAGAGAGGAATGAGCTGACAGGGAGGGAAGGCTGCAGCTCTCACTCTGCCTCACCTCCAGGCCTTGAAGCCTCTTTATTTGAGTGTAGAAAGGAGAGATCTGGATATATTTTGTTCAAGAGGTGCTGTTGTGAGTTTTGCTGGGCAGCATGTGAAAGAACCTTCCAGTGAGTGTCTCTGTGCTGGCCTCTGGCAGAGTAGGTCGGGGTTAATAAGGTTGAGAAGCACAGCAAGACTTGATGCATCCATAACTGACATCTATATATATTTATTAAAAACCTGTTGCCAAATTCTGGAGAAGACTTTGACCCCCCTGCAGACTTTGCTTTGTGCAAGGGCTGGAGGTTATGCACTGAACTGACTGAAAACCTCTGCTGCCACTGCTCTGTGGAATGAATCCTTCCCATAAGACTGCTGAGGATTGCTGGGGAAAAGGAGACGGGTGCTGAGGGAGGCACTTGGCTTGACTCACAGAGGAGATTAGAGCAAAACCAGGAATAAAAACTGAGAGTACACAGAGAGCACCCCAGGCTGAGGGAAAGAGCTCACGCTCTGAAATGAAAGTGTCCAGGAGAGGAGAGCCCAGGGCTGACCTGGAAGTCACAGAATCACAGGATTATTTAGATTGGAAAAGACCTCTAAGAGCTGTGGGTCCAACCATTCCTCCAGTGGCCAAGGCCACCACTAAGCCATGTCCCCAAGTGCCACATTTGCACGTCTTTTAAACCCCCCAGGGATGGTGGCTCCACCTCTGCCCTGGGCAGCCTGTGCCAAATGTCCTGTCTGTGTCCTGAGGTGGAGATGCCCTTGGGGTTGTTGGAACAGTCCATCCCAACCCCACAGGCACGGATGGATGCAGGAGCAGGGAACCATGAGGCAGGGGGGATGATGCACTTCAAGCTTTTTGTGTCAGGATTTTGCTGGGATGGGGATTGGTTGTACTCAGGGTAAAAAGTTGCTTAAGCAATTTTAAGCCTAGGATGGATAATCATATCTGCCCATCTACTGATGGACTTGGTTTTAGAGGCTCAGGCTCTGAAATCTCTGCGCCCAGCTCTTCTCTGTAACATTAACTCCGCAGGCATGAAGGCTGAAAAATATCCCTGCTCATCTAAATTGGCTATCTGCATGATACAGAATTTTTCCACCAAGCTCTTACCTTGTGGTTAAGTTGTGGCTTATCATTCAGTTAAGGTTGAACAAACCCCTCATTCTGGGTCAGATATCTCAAGCAGAGCCGGCTTCTGTGCTTCTGTGCCTGAAGGTTTTTTTGCAGTGATTGCAAAAATCAAAACAAAGCCCATTCTTTATTCCGCCTTGAATTTGTCTATTTTTGGATTGTAATCATGGAGTTAGGTTATTTCTTACTGAGCTGAAGAGTCATCTGGTAGCCTCTTTATCACTGGAGTAGATGTTGATTTGCATCTCCATATTGAAGCAGATTATTTGAGTTTAGTGCAAGGAGTCAGACTTGAAGCAGCAGCATGCAAGTGTTTAACAGTGTTGACAGCTCAGCTTTGAACTCCCAGACAGATCTTTACCCTCCACTAGCTCTGTCTCAAAACCCCTCTACTGATCCCCTTTTTTCCCCTCTCCTATGTGGGTCTGGTGCCACAGGCAGCAAATAAAAACTGTGTCTTCCCCTTTTAATAATGAGAAATTGCCCTTGCACAACATAATTTTCTGGTCCTGGAAACTGGAGACCTGTAGCAATAATTGCCATAAATTAACCCTGCCTTTTTCTTCATAAAACTGTCTGGGGAGGGTTCTTAATTCAGTTTGTCATGAGTCACTTTAATTACATCATGACCACTCTGATGAATGCTTGGGCAGGTAAAGGGTCTCGCAGAGTTTGCCTGATAAATGCTTATTGCAAAGAGCTCATTGCTAGACTGTAAATATTTTTGCTCTGGGGATGAAACCAGGCTGGCGAGATTGCTTGGGAATAAAATGAAAACAATCAGATTTGGCCGATTTTCTGTAAGTGGAAGAAGATTTATTT
Source organism: Pomatostomus ruficeps (assembly GCA_013400735.1). NCBI lineage: Eukaryota > Metazoa > Chordata > Aves > Passeriformes > Timaliidae > Pomatostomus > Pomatostomus ruficeps. The sequence goes on along the minus strand of VYZT01049953.1, from coordinate 91,088 downwards.
TTAATTATTGCTGGGCGCGTTTCGGCGATGTTTTGGGGCCTTGGCTCTGCTCAGTGTGGTTATATAAAGAAAGAAAAGAGTGGTCATGTCAGGCCCTTCCTGTGGGGAGGGGTTTTGTGGAAGAGAGGATGCAGAGCCCCAGATCTGAAGGGGAGCAGGGAGCAAGAAGACAGTAGGGGTCCAGTGAGCTGTGCTGGGGGGTTTGGGGGAAGCAACTGTGGTCTTGGGGGCAGAGGGAGGCATGAGGGGATTTTCTGAGATTTACGGGTGCAGCGATGCTGAGGAAGGAGGAAGAGGAGGGCAGGAGTGAAAATGGGTCTCCTTCACCCCAAGGGTTGGGGTGTTTGGTGTACGCACAGCTCAGCCAACAGAAGCATCCTCTAATTTACCCCTGGGCACTGCTGTAATTACCAGTGCTGGGTGAGCCACCTGCAGGGCACAAGGACACTGCACCTCGGTGGCAGTGGGCAGGCAACCCCTCCCTTGCAGCCAGGGCGGCATCAAATGCAGAAGGAAAGAGCTCAAGTGCCTGTTGCAGTGTGTGACAGTTCTTGTTCCCCCACTACCATGCGAGCAGAGTCATTTCTGGTCTCAGTGTTGGCTGCCACAGCCCCAGAGTCTGCTGAACGCCTGGTAAGAGCTGGTCAAAACACAGATCCTTAAAGCAAGCTTTCTGTTTTCCCTTCTGTTGATGTTTATACTGGTTGCTATTCTCACCCTGAACCCTTTGACACAACTTTTGCCTTCTTTGGCTGTGTTTTAGGCTGCTTTTCTTTCTCTCATTTTTTATTATTTAAATTTTTTTTTTTGCTTTTGAGCAGATGAGGGCTCCAGCATTGAGGACGCAGACTTCAACTGGGATGAGTTCCTGGAGGAAACAGGAGCCAGTGCTGCTCCCCACACCTCCTTCAAACACGTACGTGCTTCCTCTGAGCCTCATGGGTGTTGTACATGTTCCCCCTTCTGGTTTTCAGGGGCTCCCTGGAGAGCTGCAGTGGAGTCTGAGCATTTTGGAGAGGAATCATCCCTCCAAACATGTGACAACCTGAGTGGGGATAACCCCCAAGCTGGTGTTAGGTGACCTTGCTGTGTTAGCAGTCACAGCTAGGAGCTCTGCCTGTGCCACTCTCTTATCCTCTGCCTTTGGTTCAAATTTTCCATTTTTGAGGGCTTGTGTTGCTCTCCTTTTGCTTATAATGCACTCTTTTTTTTCTTTTCACCTCTTTTCCCCTCTGCATTCGTTGTTGTCCATGCCAGCCTGTAGAGATACTCTCACAAGAGTGTCTTATTTCTCCAGAGCTCCTTTTTAGTGCCTGATTTACTGACTGGCAGGGTCACCCCAGTGCTGAGTCCTCTGTGGCTCACAGGGAACCATCTCTGAGCCTCCTGCCTGGAGATGCTGTCTCAGAAGTGTGGGAAGCAGGGACTTGGGCAGGTGGCGCCTTTCCTGGGCGAGCACAGATCGTGCAGGCAGCTGTGGCAGGGACAGGTCCGTGCTCTGCTCTGTGGTAGCACAAGAAGCATTTGAAGGGACCTCTGGAGACCATGGGGTCAATCCACCTTTGTCTCAAGGTGATTTTGTGCCTTGTTTAGTGGGGCTGAGGAGCTGCAGAGATGAAAAATCTCTCTCTCATCTAGATCTGAAAAACCAGTACAGTCCTCCATTGCCTGTTCTGCTTCCAATTTAACAACAGTGGAGTGCTGCAGGGTGAAGGACCATAATTCTCTTCACTGGAAAATTAGAGGGCAGCACTTACTGTGAAGTTTATTCTTGATCCAGCAGCTGTCTGGGGAGAGCATCTTGTCCCATATTTCTGCTCCAGGCCCAAAGCACAAAGTTTTGTACTTCATGAAGCCTTCAAGGGTGTCTTCAGATGTTCAACTCATCCTGCTGATCCTGCTGACTGCAGTGTCCTGCAGCTCCTCCATCCTGGGACTGGCAGTGTGGGACAAGCTGGTGCTGGGATCAGTCCTTGGTGACTGTGCTTCACAGTCTGAAACCTGATCCTCAAAAATCTGTCCAGGAACCTGGAAGCTGTCAGAGAAGATTTTATTATCTGTCTGTGATTCCACTCTTGATGGGATGTCCAGTCACAAGTCCCTTTCCTCCAGAGTACCCTGTTAGTGTTACAGTGAGCACAAGGAGAAAATCAACTGATGAATTACTCTCTGCGGTCATCGGGCTCAGGTGCTTTGAGCTGCTGCTGCTTCCAGTCTGTACTGGGAGGAGGCCAGGAGATCCAGTCTGTACTGGGAGGAGGCCAGAAGATCCAGTTTGTGCTGGGACACGGGCCAGTCTGTACCCTGGATTATTTATGAGGACTCTGAGCAGTGCTGTGATCCTGTCTCAGCACCAAGTTAAGCCGTGAATGTCACAGACCCCCTTCAGTCTTAGACCGTCTCCAAAGGTCCCTTTCAGCTGTTCTGTGACTCTGGGCCTTGATTTTGCTGGAAGTGCCCACACAAGGAAAGTCCTATGGAATGCTGCCACCTGCAAATGATGAATGGGTTTGGCTGGGCAGCCCTGGGGTCAGAAGCTGCAGTTGGATGAGTGAGGGATTACTGCGGATAGGCCAGAGGAGGGTTCTCTCAGCAGCTTGGCATCCCCATGTCTGTGAAATCCTCAGCTGACTAAGTAGACCGTGTTATATTTATCTTTGTGAGTGAAAGAGTCATTTTAACCTGCCATTTAAATTGGAAGTTAATCAGAGGCAGGCTTACCAAGATTTATAATCCCTCTGGTTTCAGTAGCTGATCAAGGTTCTAAGAAACTTGTAAGAACCTGTCCTTAAATGTCTCCTAGGGAGTGACAGGCTAGGTTTTGGATGGTTTTGTGAAGACAAGGCTGGCACCTGACCAGTGAACTGGCATCCGCCTCTTTATCAACAGCTGGAGACATCCCACTGGTCCTCAGAACACAGGTTATACTACAGCAGGCCCTGGTGTTCATCAGCAGTGCCAGCAGCATCCCAAAAGAGATGCACTGGCATCTCCAGTGCCATGAGGCAAGTTACAGGTGACCTGTCACTGCTGAGATAAATGGAAGTGACATCTCCATCAGATGGCAGACAATTCACACAGACAATTCACTTCTTTCAGTGATAGGTCATACCTCAGTTACCAGGGTGCTGGGAGGGGGAATTGGTGAGGCTTGAGCGGCTGAGGATGGGTGCAGTGGAAATTTTCTTCTTGGTCTGCCTGGTGCAGCATTCAGCCCTTGATGCTTGTCATGCCTCAAGAGGTGCTTCACTGTTGTTATGTGGCTAATTATTGTAGTTGGGCTTAACTCCTAGAGGTGCTTCACACCTGCCTTTCTGCCTTGCTTGTGTCCTGTGATTTGCCTGCTGGAGCTGTGCAGTGGGAAATGCAACCTCACTTGAGCTATGCTGACTGTCTCCCAGGCATCAGTGAGATTTAGGGAGTGAGGGTGGGTGCCAGTCCTCTCTTGGATGTGGTACACGTGAAGTTACCACTTTGGAACCTGTGGGACTTGCATGGTGGCATGTGAGCCAGTGAGGCAGGAATGGAGCTGCCCAGACAGATGGAGAAGGAGGTGGTTGGATTAAGAAGCACCATCAGCTCATGTCCTGTCCCAGGGCTGCTCTTTAAGGGTGACATTTCCAGGGTGAGGGGAGGGGGGATCTCCCTGCAAACCGAAAAGGTAACGCCATGCCTCTCTTGTTTTGTAAGGTTGAAATCAGCCTTCAGAGCAGCTTCCAGCCAGGGATGAAATTAGAAGTGGCCAACAAGAGCAATCCAGACACGTACTGGGTGGCTACGATCATCACCACCTGCGGGCAGCTCCTGCTGCTCCGGTACTGCGGCTACGGAGACGACCGCAGGGCAGACTTCTGGTGTGATGTGATGACAGCAGACCTGCACCCCGTGGGCTGGTGCACGCAGAACAACAAGGTCCTGATGCCACCAGACGGTGAGTTCTGCCTGGCTCCTTCGGGTCGTGCCCCAGCGTTGGGCTGTGGGGTCATCTGCAGATCCCTGGTTGGTCTGGGATGGGTACGTGGGGTCCTCAGCTGGTGTGGGCAGGGTCATGTCCCCACAGGCAGGGATCAGTTTGCCAGTAAGCCTCCAGCAAAGGCATTTTTGCCCTGGTTGGTGACAACAGAAGGCACTTCCATAGGGAGCTGTCTCCTTCCTGCTGAACTGAAACGCTGTGATTTTCACTTTGGGCAGAAAACCGTCCTGCTCTTGTAGAAAGGAGGGGTGAAATTCAAGAGTAAGAACAAACTAAAATAAGCAGGATCACTTTGGGTGTAACCAATATCAGAAGCTGACTTTGCACTCAAAGTGTTTTGCCCTGAAAGGTTAAAACCTTCCAGATTCTGGCAGCTTTTAATTCCAATGGTTGATCCATGTGGTTAAATATAGCAAAATTTGGTCTTTGTTGGTTAGGGCATGTCCTCGTTCTCACCTCTTAGGTGCATAAAAGCTGAATGGAAGTGTTGTAGGTTCCTGAGAGGCCCATGTGGAGCAGTTTGTTAATAATACAGTTTGATCCCCGGTGTATAAGAATATAAATATATATATATATAAATACATATATGGGCTGTGTACATCAGCAGAGCAGCTGTGATGTATCCTTGCTGCTACATTGCTCCAAGCAGAGGCATATTGTCAGTGTTGCTCCTAAATATTCCTGCCATATATCCCATTTATTCTGGATCAAGGGAAGAAGAGATGAGTACTCAGCCTCCAGCTTTGTGCATACATTTAAGAAAAGTCTCATTTAAGGATTCTGCTGCTGAAGTTGCTCTTTTCCTTTCTGCTGCATGTGGCCAGTGAAAACAGTGCATGTGCCAGTTGTGTGCCACGTGTGGTTTCTCCTGAAGTGTTCCCTGACTTCCCCCTGAAGTGAGCTGTAGATGCAGTCTTTGAGTCAAAGCTGCCATTCCTGCCTTGCATATGCCCAAGTCTGAGCTAAACTAATCTTTTTGTTCTGGTCTGTGTATTTTGAATAAACACAGGATTGATTGCTTAAAAAAAAAAAAGAAGCCTTGATAATAAATATTGCTGAGAAATCTCTCGGCTTAGCACCAGTAAATCAAGCTGATGTGAGAGGGGTGAGGTATTTTATTTTATTGGCCTCTTAAACTACATTTTATTATGTGGATTACAATCAATGTTACCAGAAAGGTGTACAGCCTAAATCTCAAAATGTGAGGGGTCAGGGGGGTAAGAGAACTTACTGAATGTCATAATAGAAAATAACAATTCCCTTCTAACCCGAGGCAGCTGCTTTTCACGGATCTGTTGGAATTTGCCCTTCGGGTCGTGGCCACTCGGTGTGAATTGCCTTGCTTGAGTGACTGCAAGTGTGCAGGGTGTCCTACATCCCTTTCTCTCTGGTGGGTGATGTAACTGTACACCAGGGGCTTAAATTTGAGCAACTGCCCTGCTGGGGTTTTTTTATTGTTGTTTATTTTTCCCCCCATTCTCAGTGAATAAACTTTATTGAATATATCATAGTATAATTCTCAGAAAGAATAAATTAAATGCATGAGTTGTTATTTCAAAGGAGATGTAAGCATTTAAGAGCTTGGCTCATATTTTGGAATGAGGCATCTAAAATGCCCAAGAAGATTTGAACCTTCAGGACTCATAGGATGTATGCATTGGTAAAAGAGAAACTGATGTTCTCTCTGAGCTCCGTGGAGATTTTTTTAAAACCTCTTTAGCATTGCACTTTATTTTGCTGTCAAACCTTTGGGAGAAACAAAATCCAGCTTCAAATTGCATGAACCCATTTCTGAAAGGTCTGATTCTGCACATCTTCATTAAAATAACTGTATCTTTTGGCAAACAGCATGGCCAGGGCTGGTTATCTGTCCTTAGGCTGTGATTTTAATCAGGAGCTGAAGGCTTTGGTTAAAAAGCAGATCTGCCAAAATGGACTTGTTTAACAGCCAGAAGGACAGCGCTGGGACAGTTCTCTGCTCTGCTTACGAGTCAGGTTGGACTGCTCGGTGCTCATCTCATAAATGTGATGCCAGACAAGAATGGCAGAGTGATGGGACAGAGAATTTCATTAGCTGGGAGAGAGATGGAGCAGAATGGGCTGGTTCAGTTCCGCAGATCAATAGGACTTGATTTAAAGTCCAGCACACACAGAGCTGTTAAGGGGCGGCTGCCAAATAATTGTTGTTTATGACCCAAACCGAAGGAAGCTGATTAATTTACAGGCTGCTGCACCATTATTTATGGGGTGACGTTAGAGTTGCATCATGGTGCCTGTGGCCTGTGAGTAAAATGTCAAGTCATGTTCTGTCCTCCTGTGACGTGATGGTGCAGTCACTGGCTGAGGAATACCTGAGGTGGCAGTAAAATGTCTGGGTTTGTGGCAGGATGGTGTGAGCGCACGTGTGCCTGTGAGCTTCACCCTCCAACCCCTCCTCCACAGGAAATCAAAGGAGTAAAGCTGTAGTTACTTCAAGCTTTGCCATTAATTATATTTTTCTCATTACAAATCGGTGTGTAATTTGAATTGCAAACTCAACTATCCTGGCAGAATAGATCTGTTTACCATTCAAAGCAAAATGAAAATTATTTAAATTAGTTAATATAGAACTCATTTGAATGAATTGGATGTTTATTCATGAACTAGCTGAGGCAAGTGTGAAGCTGTCCTTATGGTCTGTAGCTTTGGCACTGATCAGCTCTAATGTCACGTCCGGGGACAGAGATTTCTTCTTTATTGCATATTAACTGTGGTGTAAGCAGTGGGTAACTACTGCCTGATGTAGCTGAGTGTGAAATTTTCATCCTTCCTGACAAGGCCCTTCAGCAATTGTAATTCTTATGAGGAAGGACAGCCTGCTTCAGAGTTCCGTGGTAGTGGCAGGGCTGTGCTGATGTGGGAGGCTTTGTTACCTGCACTGGAAGGGTGGGATCCATCTAAAAATTAAAATTTCCCGGTTATATCAGCCTGCATGGAAACAGGGTCAGCATTTCTCCCCTCCTATGTCTCACCCAAACCCTGTCTTCCTCCTCAGCAAAGTGCAGTTGTTGGTCGACATCCTTTGGGATGTTTTACCCGCTGAGCATTAAAAACTTAAGCTTAACTAAACTTTCCTGAGAAGTGAAAGGAAAAGAAATGTTTCTCCTCCTTCAGGCTGTGCATTTCCATGTGCTGCTTTCCTCTGTTGCTGACAGTCGAGTTCATGGGCGCAGCCACCATCGGGCGCAGGAGCAACGTGGGGAACCTGACAAGTGGAGCAGCTAAATTATGCATCGTGAAAGAGCAGGGACATCCCATGATTGACACTGGGGGGTTTTTGGACAGATTGCAGCTTTACAGCTGAGCCAACAGAGCCCAGGCTCTCCTGGCACTGGTTTAATGCATCCTGGGATGAGCTAAAGGCATGGGACAGCGGGGTTGTTGTGTGCACTTGTAATTGCGGCGGTGGCTCCGCTCTGAAGTTCTTGACAAATGGAAATTCAAACAGGGCATTTCCTTGTGCAGGTCTCTGATCTGGAGGCTGCTTGCTGTGCTAACAGGGGAGGCTGGAGATGGAAAGAATCACAGGAGGGAGAGAACCAGCTGTATATTTTGATTTTGCAATGGACTAGTGCGGGTGAGAAAACCTCTGAACACCGGCTGTACCTGGGCTTAGTGGCCAAGATGATCAATCACGCTGTGATTCTGTGTAGGAAAGCAGCTTTTACTTCCCTGTTGCATCCATACAAGGAGGATTAAAGTTCTGAAGTCTGATCCTGCGGTGAAATACTTCCTCTTTCATGGTGCTGAGCTTTCTAAAGTTTAATAGTCAAATATACTATTAAGAGGGGAGGCCTTAAGGCATTTCACCTGCCCAGGCTTTCTGTGAAGGCAAACACCATCATTTGGTCACTGTTTGAGACAGGTTTTCATGTGGCTCTCAGGTGGGATTAACTCCTATCCCGCATCTAGGCCAAAGGAGGGAAATTTCACTGTGATTCCAAGTGCTGGGTCAGATTCTGGACAGGACATGGTTGAAAAGGGAGATAAAACTTGTGCCACAGCAAGTTGGGTTGCCTTCAAATGACAACTTACTGCTTTTTTGCTTGGTTGGTTTTAGATATTATCTTCTGAATCTGTCACAGAGCAAAATCGTGCTCTTTGAGGTCACTGGTGTAAAGGAGGGGAGAAATGGATCTGGTTGGCCGTGTCAAAATTTACAGCATGATGGCTCTGAGTGGGTTCTGAAGGGTCAGAAGATGGTCTGCTGTGTTGCAGGTGTGGGTTTGCTCTCATTCCAAGGCACACAGAAGGCTTTTTTGGGGTCACAACTTGGGGTGGTCGTGATGTGGCCCACACCCTTGGCTTTCAGCATCATTATTGGAGCTTCCTTGTGACTGCAAAGTTTGTCCATGGGTTCTTAAAATAGAGACACAGAGATCACAGAGATAATGTTTCTGACAATGAGTGAGGGCATCCAGATCTTCCCTTTCAGAAAATACACTCATGGGTATTGTTGTTTTTTTAAATGAAGCCAACTTTCCCCTGGTAATCTCATCCCAGAGGAAGGAAAAATTAAATGGTGCCTGCAGCTCCATGATTACAGCACAGGTAGAGGGATCAGATGGACAGGGTGGACTTCTCCTTTTTTTTTTGTACTGGTATGGAGAGCAGACTTGGCCCTGCTTTAGCTCTTTCACCTGAAATATTACTTCCTAAGAGCTTGAGGCTGGAGAAAATAAGTAGGCATTCAGTGAGCTTATGCTGTTCTACATCAGCTAAGAACTGGGCCCTCGAGCCAAGTAAAATGAAACTCGGAAATCTTCTTTGGCAGGTTGCACTGTCAAAGACTCTGGATGTTTCTAAAGCAGTATACAGGGTTGATTTTTAAAACCTCTGCCCAATCTTTATCCCATTATTGCATCAAAACCGAGCTTAGACTAACCTAATGTAAATAGATGGCAGGATTTCTTTATTTTAAATGCTGCAAATGACTCCTAGTACAGTGTTTTATGTGTGCTTTTCAAGTCGACTTTAGCAGACTATTAATTATGCAGGGATGACGTTAGCATAAATAACTAGTCAGCAAATAAATGTCAATTAAATATTCTATTAGCATAGTAGGCAGCTTTATGCATTGGCGTAGAACATTTAGCAGATTATACTTAACGAGCATATAAAAAACCAGCGTTTTTTTTCTTAGCTCTCCTGATGACGGTGAAGGGGAGGAGAGGAGGTAGAAATGCTGGCTTTGACTGAGGAGCTGGGGGGTTTGGGACTTAAATTCGCTGTAGTAGGAGTCAAGTCAGTTGACTTTGGTGTATCTTGGGAGTTTCCAGGAGCTGGAAGTCACTGGAGCGTGTCATGGCTTGGCATTTCCCCCCAGCCCCCCGTAGCCCCTTGCAGACTTCTTCCCAAGAAAAATGTATTTTCATTGCAGCACCCTCAGTGGTTTTTCCTTCCCATCCTTGACAGGAGTCAAATCCCTGTCTGGGGATGTGAAATCCAAGTCTGGGATGTGAAAATTCAAGAGTTAGCCCGTGGCTTGTGTGGCATCAGGGTAATGTTGTCTTCGTAGGGAAAATGATCTTTTCACTGTTGTGTCAAACTGCGAATCTTTTGCATGTGCTGCTGGCTTTGGTTACTTTCAAAAGTCGTAATATTGCCAAGTGAGGCCCTTTTGGGGTGAACTGAGCATAAAGGTCCCCACGTGTCTTTTGGGAATGTAATGAATTGTTGAGCTACTGTGTAAATGTGGCACGGCCTGGCTGGTGGGTCAGGCTTTGCAAGAAGTTTGAGTTGTAGACTTCTTCAAATGCAGAGGGTTTTAGTCATCTCCAGGTCTGCTGGGCTTGAGGTCAACATTTTCTGTTCTGGTTTTCCTTTTAATGTAATTTTTCAGGTCTAGAAGCATAACTGCAGAGAGCCTTGCAGGGATGCGATGCTGGCGGGTTTATTAGGTGGAGTGGGGAGTAAATGGTTTATCCTGATGTTTCAGTTGTGAAACTCAGACAAGAAAAACACTTTCTGAGTGGGAAATGCGAGGTGTGCACTGCTCTGGCTCTGGCTGGGACTGCTGTGAGTGATGGAGGAAATTGAGGGGAAAAAGCAATGTTTGGTTAAACAGAGGTCTTTTTGTTTAAAGTTTTTTGGGAGTGCAGTAGAAGTGGTCTTTAGGAACATACACAAGACTCCCGGCCCTGGCTCTGCAATGGCCCTGGGGTACTCCCAGCTCTGTGCTGAGGGGAAGGTTTTCCCTGAGGCCAAGTCTCATTAGCTGGGGTCACTCTTTGTGCTTCTCTTGAGTATCTGGTGGAACTGCCTTAGAAAAGTTCCTTTTTCGCCTTCACAAAACCATATATTCAAAGCCTCTGCTTTGTACTCATCAATGTTTTCCTTAGGGAAAAAGTCTGTTTTTCCCCTCAAAAATGTCAGGATGGCTGTCTTTGGGTTTAAATACCCCAAAAGCTGCCTTGAGTTGCAGCAGGCTCAGCACCCCAGAAGTGGGTGGTGGTCCCTCCTTGCCCTTTTGCCTGAGTTAGGCTTTGTCCCAGGAGGTTCTGGCCCCTCCTTGTTCATTCATCTTGAGATTCTTCTTCTCCTTGCCCACAAGATGCTCTTGTGCCTGGGGAACCCAGCCCTTGCTGAGGATCAGAAAAACAGAAACCGTGCAAGAGTGTTAAGTTTTCCACTGAAAAAAAGAAAGCCCAGAGCTTGCACATGAAGTAGGCTCTGTTTATTAAAAGCAAGAAAAGAAACACACTTTAATCAAAACCTAATTTTCCACTAAGAAGCCGTTTCAGCAGAAACATGCCCAGCAAGCCTAGTTTCCAGGGACAACGACATCTGCTTATGCCGGATTTATATTTATTTATGCTTACAAACAAATGGAGAAAGGGAAGGAGGAGCAGGCCTGACCAGACAGCCTGTGGTCCTGCGAGGCTGGGATGTGTGCAGTGACTGTGGGCACTAAAACTGCTCAGGACCCTGCAGTGCACCTAAAGTGCCTCTTCCTATGTGTTTGGGTGCTTTTTTTATCATGGAATCCAAAAATGTTTTGGGTTGGAAGGGATCTTGCTGATTGCCTCATTCCACCCGTGCCATGGGCAAGGCCACCTTCCACAGGGTATTACTAAGGATAATTTGGAAGAATCAGATTTGGCCTACCCCTAGATGAGATATCAGTGCAAGTCCTTAGAAGGTTGACAGTTCCACTGATGCAGTTGTCCCCCTGATGCAAATCTTGGCTTTTTGCAGACTTATGGGTGGAAAATACTTTTAATCTATACCTGTAGCCCATCCTCGCTCCTGTGCTGGACTGAGCCATGTAGTCAGCAGACCTTGTAAAAAAATATTACTTAGTTTTACAGCTAACACAGGGGATAATGCAGCACTGTTTACTCTGGTGTGTTACTAACCCAGCTCGGAGCATGGGTTTAATCTGGAGCTTGGCTGGCAGCCAGGGAAGGGTTCAAGAAGTGGTTCTCCAGTGGATGAGGTTTGAGAGCCAATGACTGAGGCATGGCCCTGCTGAAGTGAGTTCACCCTCTGCCTGCTTCTCCCTCGCTTGGGTGGACTCTCTGTCCTGACTTTATCTCCACAAACTGCTGCCTTCCCCCATAAATGAGGGATGCTGCCGTTCCCACGGCAGGAATGCTGGGAAGCAGCTGGATGGTTTGCAGCATCCTAAGGGCCCCTTTTGGGTGGTGCAGGCAAGGCTGAAGGATGAATCCTGTTGTGATGAAAGAAGCAGCACCTTGTGTACAAGCAGCAGCGGAGCTGAGGATCAGGGATATTGCAATGAAAACTGAAAGCCTAATCCTTTTATAAACAGTCTGGCGCAGGGGGAGAAAGAAAAGCAGTGATTTTCGGGGACTTTGACAAGTTATAAATACATCCTGAGTGAAACCAATAGTGTGGAGCTTTATGAAAGATTTAATGAATGAATATTTCATGCCCACATGGTGCTTCTTCTGTAACGTGTGCTGATGGTAAAAAGCAATAAACAAAGAACCTCCTTCAGGGTTTGTTTGGGCTTTTAAATTAAACTAATTTAATCAACTTTTTCAGTCAAGCTTGATATTAGTTCGTTTCTGTACACAACACTGTACTCGGTTCTGTTTGTTTTCTCCTGATACCTGTTCCGCTGTTCGGGAGATGCTTGAATATCAGAGAATGATTCATTTCATCCTGCCCTTATGGTGCATCTGGGTTTTCAAGGCAGAGAGCACAGTCCTGACTTTCTCCTTTTCCTAAAACCTGAGGAGCCATCCATCCTCTGCCATCACAGCTGGAGGTGTTACAGGACTCCAGCTGAGGTCATTACCCAGCAGGAGAATCACTTGGGTGTGCTGGTCATTCCTGATTGTAAGCAAGAAGATTTTTTCTGGGTTTTGGAAGCCTTCAGCACCCAGTTTGCTGCTGCTTGAAGGACTGGAATCAGCCAGAGTCTGGCCCCGTATGGCCAGCGAGGCTTGGGCACTTCTGCACTGGAGAGCAGAGATTTATGCAGGGAGATTGAAATTCTCCTCAAGCTCAGGCTCTTGGCAAGGCTGGGGCCAGGGTGTGCTGGTGAAGGTTCTTTATGGTTGGCTGTCATGACAAACGGCCAGGAGGAAATCAGGGTATGGGTTAGCTCTGTGTTCCGTGTCTTTTGCAATAATTTCTAAAAAATCCGTGGGGACCTGAGTTTTCCTGGGGAAGAGCAGGACTGAAGCCAGTTGATGTTTTCACAGCTGGACCAGCAAGTGAAAAGCAAATGAGACACAGCAGGGAGATAAAAGCAGGGGTGATTAGAGTGGTAGAGTTAACTTTGGGAAGGCATCAGCATGAGCTGGGGATCCTCTCAATCACATGCCTTACATGAAAGGGTGGGGTTGGTGTTGCATGAAATGGGGCATTTCTTAGCTGCGTTTGCCATGAGAAGGAGCAGAAGTGCTTTTTTCTTACTTGAACCAGTTGATTTTGTAGTGGACAGCTTTGGGAACTGAAATTTATNGGGTGGGGTTGGTGTTGCATGAAATGGGGCATTTCTTAGCTGCGTTTGCCATGAGAAGGAGCAGAAGTGCTTTTTTCTTACTTTCTTTTCTTTTTTTCCCTGTGGAACCAGTTGATTTTGTAGTGGGCAGCTTTGGGAACTGAAGTTTATCCCTCTTGGCTGGATGGAGTACAGCCCTGTGAGGTTTGTGCCACATGTGAGCAGGACTTTGTATTAGAAGAGGGGTTGCATTAGAAACTGAGGGACTTTTGTGTGTCCAAACCCACACAGATCTGTTCAATTTTTTTTTTTTGTAGTGTCATTAGGCAACATGTGAGATTCTGTCTCTATAGATCAAAGCTCAAGCCCATTGCACCCCAAAAGAGTTAAACTTCAGCAAAGACTGATGCAGCAAAACCCTTTTAAAGTGATGCTGAGCTGCAGCAGTTGACTCACCCAGCCCAAAATGTTGGCAGAACCAATTCCCGTGGCAGCTCCTGACCCCCTGCAGGGAAAGCTGATTTCAGGGGGACCCGGGCTCTGCTCAGGATGCTCAGAGCGCTTGAGGTGAGCAGTTGAGACCCCACAGCTTTGCCTTCTGTTGCTCCTGATTCTGGTCACAGTCTGCAGGGTGACTCTGCAGCCTCCAGTGTGACCAAAGCGTTGGTTTTGGGCCTGATGTTCAGTGTGGGTTGTGCTGGAGGAACAGAGACAGGACAGGAAAGAAGTAATTGCAGCGTGAGGCAGAGACTGTGAATGAGAAGCTGCAGTTCCAGGGAAACACTGCAGGAAAAGGCTGTGGGCAGACACCAGACTTTCCTGTGAGGAGAGATTTCCTGAGATGTCCTTCTTCTTTAGCAGCAGGTGGAACTGGGTAGATGTTTGGATGGTACCTTTGAGATCATTTAAAAAATAAATCTCTCTTTGACAATTGTTGCAAAAAACTGCTTTCATCCATTGAAGGAAACAGCGAAATTTTCCTCCCAAGACATTGAAGTGCCAAGATGGAAATTACTTCATAATCAGCCTCAATGAGGCTCCTAAAAAAACCCCCAAGTTTTAGAAGAACTGGCCCTGTTGCTCTGTGTTTTACCAGTGTTTGACATCATCCAACTCCTTGCTTCAGACCATGTGAATGTGAAAGAAAATGCAGGAGAGTTGAGAATCTTTCAATGTTGAACAGAAGAATTACAGCCCCATTTGTAGGCTTGGTGTGTTGTGGTTAAGGAGGCTACGGTGTCAGTATTTATTTATTATTCAGACAAACACCACTGACGTGTGCACCTTGCAGGTGTCTGGAGATCTCCACACCTTGAATATCCAGCAGGGAATATCCACAGCAGTTCCTCCACACTGACGTCATGTCCTGGGAAAGGTGCTCTGAAGCTGTGGAGCTCAAAAGCCCAGAAACCACAGAAAAATGGGAGGATTGACCCTGAAAGCATAACAGTGGGTGCAGGCCACTCATTTTTGTAATTGTCAATTTAATTAATGTCTGGCTGAATGCGTTTTTAATAAAATACTCTTTTAAAATTATTAGTTTGAGAGTTTTTTAAATAGTCATTCTTGGTAATTGTAGTTAATTTCCCTTCCCCAGTCTCCTGTAATTTTCCCCAGAGGAGTTCTGGAATGGAAATGCCACCTCAGCTGTAAGACTAGATTTAGGTAGTTAATGATATAATAGGCAAAGCATGGTCAAACTTAATTAATCTCTATCAGAGACATCTGTGGAGACTTGAAAAAAAACCTCTATATCCTTCATATTCTAAGTTAGACACAGTTTTGGGTGTTTCTATCGGAGGCAGAGGTGATTTTTTGGTGCATTGGCTGGGAACTGGGAAGGGTGAACAGCACAAGGGATTTGATCCAGAGCATGCCAAAGGTGAAGCACACTTTTCTACAGTGGATCTTTTTTGGTCAGTTTGAAGATTAAATTATGTCCTTTAGTCCTGAGCTGAGGGAGAATTTTCTGAGCTCTTTTAGGCCAAGGACAAACCAACAACATGTGTCCAGTGCCTTGTCTGCAGCAGAGCTTTCCTTCTGCTGCACCAGGAGCACCTCGGATTCAGGAGGAGCAGGCACGGACCGAATTTGGGAAGCTGCTCGTGGCAGATGCAGGTGCCAGCGTGATCCTGAGCCAGCTGTGACTTGCACTTGATTTTTCCTTCATTATGCATGGTAATGTGGGCTCCCAGTCACCGTGCAAGGGGCTGGGCTGCTGGAGCAGAGCAGATGCTCCTGGAGCCCGTGGAGGTGCCTGATAACACAGGTTTGAGAGATGCTCCTATAAAGCATTGCCCTGATGACAGCTAAAAATCAGTTTTTCTAACCCAAATACCAAATTCTGGGTCAGTTCCGGCCCTTCTGCATGACACTGGAAAGTTTCTGCTCTGAATTCCCAGATGATCTGTTTCTATGTCTGTGTGTGTGTGTGCTCTCGCTTCCTTTTGATTTTGGTCACAGAAGGGAAAAAAAAACCCCCAGACCCACAAATGAGCTTAAGGACATGCTGAAACCCATCCTGATTGATGGTTTATTTTGTGTTGTGAGGCAGAGCATCCACCTCCTGTGTTTGGAGCTAAAAAAAGCTTTTTTTCCCCACGCTGTCACTTGGGAATGAAGAAACGAGGGAAAAGTCAGCGTTTTTAGGTGTAAAAATGTAGCTACTTCCTCAAGTGCTGGAGTTGATGCAGAAGTTTAATTATATCCAGGGAAAACCTTGCCAGATTCAGGAAATGATCCTGTTACGTGTTGTACCAGTTTTACTGCAGAGGCTCTGCCATGATGAGAACAGAACCTAAAGTGAGGGAAATCCTGCAATTCTGTGCCAAACAGCCCTGGGAACGTCAGTGAGGAGTCCCTGGCCACGTGAAGCATCTACAGCCTGAATGTTTCGGCTGCCGAAATTACCTCTTCCATCGATTCCTGCTTTGATTGAGCAATTCTGCTGTTGCCGTTGACCTTTTCAGCCTGGATAGGAGCAGGTGGATCTGTTGGGAAGGCCCCTCCTGCAGAACACCTACATTTATTTAGAAAGAAGCTGTAAAAACTTAGAGGAAACATTTTATGATGAAGGTGAGATTAAAGACTCACAAAGCAGTTGAATGAACCATGGCTCTGCACTAATATTTGATTTAGCATTAAAGGCATTTGGGTTCACCGGAGCATCATCATCTCCAGTCAGAATATCCCAGGTTGATGGAGAAGCTGAAGTTTTATAATTCAAAGGAAATTGAGAGCCCTGTGGAAAAGCTGCTGCCGTTTCAGGTCGCGTAGCACATTGTTATTCTCATTTCACACGTTGCCTTGCATAATGTTCCACGTTGATCTCCGATTCAGATTTAAACTCTTCAAAGTTCGGGGGATGTTTTTGATCCTGGGATTTATGGTTCAAGCCCCTTTCCTGGTTCCAAGTGAAGAAAACACATGTTTAGCAAGCACAAAACGAGCCTTGATGGAGCATTTCTTTGATGGTGCTGTGATGATCATTATGAATTTACATTTTGTGCATAGGATGTTAAGCACCTCATGGGGCCTGGCTGTGCTTCGACTGTACCATTAATTTCGGGAAGGATGCGTGATAAATGTTCATCAGGCCCTCCAGGTTCTGATTTGTGGTGCTCGCATCACACAGCCCAGAGGCTCCGGAGTGATTAAACGGGATTCAGTCATTAGGAGCTGGCAATACAAATGTGATTAATTACAGAATGCTCTGTAAATTGTGAAATGAGTTTGATGATTTATTTTTTTTTGGGGGGGAAACATATGTTTCTGCTTCATGGGGTGTCAGAAGTTGGAGTCATGGTGAATGAGGCTTGTTTGTTATTTCCATGATAATTTTGGGAGTGTGCTGGGTCATGGGATTGGTTTTATTTCCACTACTGGCCCAAGCTCTGGGTGTGAGCAGTGAGATTTGGGGAGAATCATGGCCAAATCCTTAATTTGGATCTCATGAGTCCACCTTTGCTGCTTGTACCTCACTAACTCGAGCCCAGTGGCACCAGCATCCCCTCTGAATCCTGCCAGGGTTTTCCAGCAAAGAATCCTTTTGCCTCTTGCCTCTGAGATTTTTGTTGGGTGTGTCAGGCTTAAACTGGTAATGGTTTGCTTTTTTTGTCAAAATCACTGCTTGTGGGAAAAAAAACCGTTGGAAAAAATTTGGAATACGCTGCCCAGAGAAGTTGTGGCTGCCCCATCCCTGGAAGTGTTCAGGGCCAGGCTGGATGGGGCTTTGAGCCACCTGGTCGAGTAGAAGGTGTCCCTGCCCACCGCAGGGGTTTGGAACTGGAGGATCTTTAAGGTCCCTTCCAATCCAAACCATTCTATGATTCTAAAAAAAATCCCAATTTTAAACATTAAGCAAAACTTAAATCCTTTTTTTAAATTTTTTTGTAATTAGTGTTTCTTCTGTTGTGTATTAAACAATTAAATGCATGCAATAAACTTGCCAGCATCATCCCCACTCATTTTCCTCTTTCTGTAGAATACAGAAAATGGGGAAAAAAAAAATCCCAACCCAAAATCAGAATGGATTTCTTGGACATCACATCCCTGTCTTTGTCTTCTATGTTTTGATGCTTTTATTTGTAGTGGATATTTGCTGTAGACTGTTGCCATTGCCAGGGAAAAAAAACCCCATAATTGTGCAGTGAACTGGTTTATGTAAGAACACCGTGCTGCTGTAAATTTGTTGGTTTTTACGGAGCTATCTGAGAAGAATTTCCTTCAGAAAGCCACCGTGGGGTTTGGAGGTGAGAGAAGGCACCGAGTGTGGGGGATAATTGGATAGAGTTTGAGGTGTGAGGTCAGAGCCCGGGGCAGGATATTTACACTGCAGGGACATCCCCGCACAGAGTGGCCCATAACTTTTAGGGGTTGTTGTGCCACAGAATCCATACAGGATTCTGTGAGAATCCCAAAGACACCAGGGCATGGAGCTGCCTCTTGTGTCCGTGGCCAGGGCAAGCCAAGGGGAGGGTGTTTGGTGGTCAGGAAACTTCCAGACCTCCTTTCTTGCACTTTGTGGCATCAGTGACACCTGGGGCAGTGGAATTTTATGTGAAAGACCCCAGTTCATACCCACTGTTGGCATGGGCCAGTGTGTGCTGCCCAGAAATACTCAGGTCTGATCTGAGCTGGTGGCTGGCTTGCAATAGTTCTGGCTGTGCTCAGGAATTCTAACTTGAACGGGGATTTATCTAGGAATTTAGCATTTTGCTTTGTAGACATAATGTTTTTCCCTCTTTCTGCATTTCTGGTGTGGAACTGGTACACAAGGAGCTGTGGAGTGTTACAGGAAGGCTTTACTAGGGTGATGCTGAGCAAGCAGCACAAACATCTTCCCCCGTGGCTTTCAAAACTTTTAAATGGGGATTTTGCAATTTTTGCTACATTTGTCTGTGCATTTCTGTCTACCTGCAACAGCAAATCTCATTGCCTGCAAAGATGACTGAATACTTTCTTCGTTTTCACCCAGAGGGGCTACGATCTGGAAGGAAATAACCGTGCAGATGCCTACTGAGTGCAGTTTTGTGCAGGGAATCTGGTGTCTCGTGTAGGTGAATTCGTAACCTTCTCTTGCAGTCACACTCTGAGTTCCATGATCTGGTTTTGCTTCTGAGCACTGTGGATAAGATGCTGATTTTCCCCGGATAACAGCGCTCTTGCAATTTTATTATTGTTTTTTTTTTTATCTCTACGGGATAAAAATTGATGTGGAAATTACAATCACAATACCAGGTCCCCCCTTTTTTCCCCGAATGCTCCCAAGCTGCTGATTTGACAAGGCCTTCATTAAGGCTCCTGGGTCTGAAGATTGGGAGCTGGAGCTCTCAGTGCTCGTGATCCATCTCTTCTGAGCCCTGGGCTCGGTGCTTAATGCACACGGATGGAAAAAATAATCAAGGAATGTGTGTGGAGGCTTGGGGTTAAGTGCCAGGAGCTGCAGAGTCGGGATGCTCATTTTCACAGTGAGCCATCACCCTAATGGACATTGATACTAATGATGGGGAACCCCTATGGTTATGTGGTGTGTGCAGAGCTTTCACAATCCAGGCATGGCCTGGCTCTCAGAAATGCCTTTCAGGAGCTCTGTGTACACATCCAGGATCATTTAAGTCAGCCAGTCCTGATTGGTTTCTGAGGCTGTTGTTGGCAACAATGAAATTTAGTTCCCTTGTACCTAGAATTGAGTGGGGCAGAGAGCAGTGGTGTTGCTGTGTTTAAAGGGTTTTTCTATTTAGGTTCTGTTTAGGTAAGGAATTTTGGGGGAGAACAAACCACTTGCTCTGACTGAAACACTCTGACTTTGTAGTTATGCCTCAGGTTTTTTCCTAATTTATCACAGAAGTTACTGAGACTAAAATCAGCCCATTTTTAGCATGGTGGATTCTGTAGTGAAATCAGAATAATCAGCTTTCACTCATGCCTGCAGACAGAAGAGAGTGGATAACTGACCTACTTAAAAATGGTTGTGTCCAGAAGTTATTTTTGCATTCCCTTCCCAGTTCATGGTGGTGTTGATGAAGGTTGGTTTTGGTACCTGTTCTAGGTGACAACGTCGCAGAATTGTGTTCAAGGTGAAATCAGTGTAGAAACACCTTAAAAATAAATAATCATGGAGTCATTTGGGTTGGAAAAGACCTCTGACATCATTGAGTCTGGCCATTAACCTAGGCTATAAATACGTGGTAAAGGCTCTAAACAGTCGAGTGCTTCATCCTTGAATTCCACCCTGTTGAGGCTGGATGGCCACAGGTGATTTTTTGTGATGCTGAAGGACCAGATGAAGGAATTGGTTGCACCCCTGCAAGGTGAAGGGTGGGAAGAGATCAACTCCCTCTCCTCTTGCAGTGTCCCACTTGTATCCCTCTCTCTTCCCCCATTCCCATCTCCCGAGGGAGGGCAGTGCTGTGGCTGGGTGATTCCAGGCTGGGTGGCTCTCGTCACACTGGGGTGAAGTCTTGAAGCAGAGGGAGGTGACCAGTGCAAGTGGAGCTGATAAATTTGCTGTTCCTTATCTACATAACCCGATTGCAATTGATAGGTAACCACCAAGACAGAGCAAAGTCACTTCCCATTGTCAGCATCCCTCTCCTTTTAATCCCCCTTTTTTTTTTTGAATTTTAAATACTTCAGTGCAAGCCAAGTATTGACTTTGAAGGGGGTAATAAATCACAGTGCTGATGAGGAGGTCATTTACTGCCCAGTGGGTACCTGAGGCCGTTGTGCTCAGGGGGTCGGGGCAGGCTGATCCGGGTTCGTGGCACACTGTGCTCTTGGGATCTATGAGGCAAATTCCTCGTCTGATCCTGGGCAGTTTGACTTGGGAGCAGAAAGCCCCAGCAGTGGGATGGCAGAAGTGTGTCTGTATATCCCTAAAGTTGTGTTTGGGGTGAAGACAGCTGATCGTACTCCATGGCAGTGCCTCAGCAGTTGGTGGTGACCCTTCTGCCAGGGAAAATGTCTTGTTCAGCATCCTGAGCTGCAGTGAGTTAATGGAGGGGATTTTTACAAGATTTTGCATCATTCAAAAAAAAAAAAAAGTTGGTATAGTAGCATCTACTCATACTGTCTGCACACAGTGATGGTTTTCTCTCACAGCATCCCACATCCACCTATCCCACCCGTAGCTCCTGCAGCCGGATTGGAGTTCGTAGCCAGTGCAAACTTCAAGAAATGAAAAAGCAACTCCCAAACCACCCACTGCACTTTTTATTGTTCAAAAGACAGCAGTTAATTAAGGCCTAGAGAAAATGGTGCGAAATGAGGGAATGGTGTGTACATCTGTGAAGGGCTCACGATGTCAGGAAGCGAGTGTCCTGTGGACAGCGAGGCAGCTTTTTGCACATGAACTTGCTTGCTGTGACCCAGAGAACATAAGGAGATGATTTCTGGAAACCCTGAATGGCAGCAGGAAAGATAAAAGTCTCATTGTACTGAAATTCAGTGTGGTTGAGTAGAAAAAACTGTAAGGGAGTTGTTCAGGTGAGAACCCAAAATGTGTGTTCGTGCCTTTCTCTGGTTTTTTTTCCCTTCTACTTTTTCTAATCAAGGAGTGCTTTTTCATGCAGAGTTGGGCGTGCAAGGATTAAAATCTGTGTGTTGGCCCTTTCTTGGGTCAAGACCATAGAAACTGCAGCATAATCTTCTCTTAGAAATTGAGATCAGGATGGTTTGGGTAGCCTGAATAAACAGAGGACACCAAATACCTTGAAGACAGTTAAAAAAGCATGCAGAATATTGTTAATAAATGAAGTTGCTCGTGTGGGCCAAACATTAATTTGAAGTTTGCACTCATTCGGGTTTGTTTTTTAAAAAGGGAGATAATAAAGGAGCATCTACTAAGAGTACGCAAGAGCTACGCATTGTCCTGCAGACATCACACTTCCTTCCATTAGCCTGTTGTAAATTCCCATGGATGGGACCACAGGGTACTGCTGGTCCAGAGGTGTCTTTAGAGCACCTGTGTTCTTTCATGGACAGTTGCTTGTGACTGCTGGTTTCCATGAGAATCCTCTCTATACAGCGTTTTCCTGGAGCACTTTGTGTAAGACAGGTGTGTGGAAGGCAATGCCTGAGCTCTGAAGCTGGGGTCTTGTGATATTTGTGGCTACACCATGAGGAGATCAGATCAACAGCTTTTGATGCACTTGCTTTTCTTTCCTGGACTGCATTTGCATTATTTTGTGATCCAGTTCAAACCACAGAACTCTGCTGCTGTGAGAACAGAAGCCTGTTTGAAGTTTTAAGTAAGAAATTTGTTTGAAGATGGCTTTAGCCCCATTTGGCTTTTTTTCAGGGAGCCCACAAAAGAATTCAAAGCAAACAGTCATTTTTATAAAAAAATGCCATTAAAGCACTAAGTGGATTTCTTAAAAATGTAGATTTTTACTTATTTTATTTGGGAAATACTTAATGGGGGCTGTGGCTTTGTAGGGGGTGCAGTGGAGTGTGGTCCCAGCCGTGAAGGTCTTGGGGAAGGTTCAGAGACAGCCTGAGCCTTTTGCTTGGGGACAGCACTCAACCCCCATCCTGTTTTCACATCCAGTCTGGTTCACAGGGATGTAAATAGTTCAGCAAGACGAATGGAAATGTGGGGATTCAACCGTTTCCTGTCAAAATGCTGTTTTATCAAAATGGAAATATTTTGTGAGAACATGTCAGTTTTGACAAATTGTTTTGATGGGTGAAGTCTAAACAAATTGTTTTAGCATTCTATGTTATTTTGATATAAAGACATCTCATTTCGACTCCATCATTTAGACCTTTATAACATAGTTACAACATTTATATGTTAATATTTTTGTAACTTATAAATATTGCATCGAATGTGTGACAACTTTAAAATTAAAAGGAAATGTCAATATTGCAAGCTTTCTATAGTTTTGCAATATGCTGCTTAGCTTTTTAAAAGCTGCATATCTTAGCACAGAGTCACAGGATGGCTTGGGTTGGAAGGGACTTTAAAGATCATCTTTTTCCAGCTCCCTTCCACGAGACCAGCTTGCTCCAAGCCCTGTCCAGCCTTAGTTTTCCAGACTGGGTGACCTGCAGCAGATCCCCACTCTAATTTCCTCTGCTGGATGGAGTGGCTGGAATTCCTTTGTGCTGCCCTGCAGGTGCTCTCCTGCTGGTCTGGGATCCTTTTCCAGCCTCTGGGCATCTCCTGCTGGCACCAGCAGCGTTAATTAAGCGTGTCTTAAATGTATATCTATACACCTATATATAACATTTTGAACATCCTGAATTATTTGTTTAGAAAATTAATTTTTTTATGAGATCACAGTGTTTTAATTTATTTCACAATGGATAGAGATTAATTGCCTGGGTCCTGCCCAACTATAATTCCTCTTGTTAACTACTTTTGTTCATCCCAGTCCTAGGAAAGAGTTAAATTCTTAATGATAGAAATAGTTTCCACACTGAGAGTGTTGTCACTTAGCAGATTAATCCGAAAGATCTTAAACCATTTTATAAAGCTGTTTAAGATGCTGTTCTTCACATATGAGAAAATTAAAACTCTGCTGTTTAGAGGTTGATGGGTTCCAGTGGGGATTCTCCTGTAGAGGTGTCGACAGGTTGCTGGTGATCCTGAGTTATTAAAAAAAAAAAAAGAAACCCAACATGAAGAGTGTTTTGTTGTTTTTTGTTGGTTTTTTTTTTTTAAATATGGGCACAAATGAGCATAATTTGATATTACTGCGTGTTGGGCATGCATGGGGCATGCTGAGGTGTTTCCAAGGAGTAGTTTATTTCTACGTTCTGTATGCCTGTAAGTTATTTATGCTACTATTCCTTTATTTTACCAAGTAGCAGTTCAGATCGCTGAGCCCTGTTCTTGTCAATCAAGTGGGTGCCTTGGGGGCAAAAAACAGTCATGAAAAGTAAAAAACAAACCATGTTCTTTCCATTGTCTTGTCGGTCTTTCAGATTTCAAGGCTTTTCCTGCACTTTTCAGTGTCCTGCTCTTGAAAAAATGGGGGAAAAAAAAGAAAATGAGAATTTTCCTGTAAACCCATGACCTGAGAGGAGTTGCTCTCAGAAAAACAGCAACCAGTAGGAAACTAGATAAAATCCCAAGAGCTGCTAATGTGATAATAGTATCTCATATTCATTGAATGGAGTGCCTGTGCCTCAGTGCTGTCGTGGGACTGCAAATGTGCTTTTAATCTCTTATTTCTCTAGAGAGGCAGATAAATCTGAGCCCATTATGTGCTGAGGCTGAGGCAGGGCACAGAGATTTACGGGGCTGCAGGGAATGAAGCTGCTGTCCTGGCTCTTGGGTATGTGTTCGGTGGGGTTGGAGGGGATGTGGGGATGCAGGGGGTGCACTGCTCTTGGGATGGATTTCATGCTCAGCATGCACAGATCAAGGGGAGAGGGCTGGGTTTGAGCAGCTTACGGGGTGTCCAGTGATCAATACTAATGGTCCTTTGCACGTCAGCCAGTGCCCAGCTGGCAGCAGCCCCTGCTCCTCAGGTGATGCCAGGTCCAGCCACAGCCTGGAGTCTCAAGACACAGCTTGGGAAAATGAGACCAGTGAGTAAAAGTGAGGAAATGGCAGTGGGACAAAAGGGGAGATAGGAATGGGGGTCAGAGAGGTTGAGGGCAAGGGGAATGGAGTAGAGAAAAGTGGGAGGAATTTGAAGGATCTTGGATTTGATCCCTTTTTTGTTGGAGTTCAGCCCTCTGGAAGGGGAGCTCAGTTTTATAACCTGAGTCTTAATGTGGAAAGGTCCTTTTTCTTTCTAATTTAAGAATTTGCTGTAATTGCTGAACTAGAAGGTGCTCTCTGAAATAAACACTTTTCATGGAAGGAGGCAATGAGGTGGAGGGACCTGGTTTTTACTTTGCCAGGTGTGGATAATTTCACTGAGGTCTTTTAGGAGTGGCTCGGCTTTCATCAGCCCAGCGCTGAGCCTGGGAACTGGTGCATCACTACAGCTGCTGCTCAGGAGCTGGAGAGGGAAGTGTGGGATTTTTCTTTTGTCTTCCTGTAGTGGTCTGGATTCAGATGGATTTTCCTCTGTGTGCAGTCAGTCCTGAATGAGCACAGTCTGGGGCAGAGCTGCTGGCTGTGGTGCATACACCCTGACTGGTACTTTTTCCACAGGGAGGGTGTTGCTCGTACCTGTCTCCTCTCTGGCTCATCTGCTGTTTAATTGTTCTGTTCAGCTCACAGGGTGGCCTTTCCATCAGTGGGATCACTGAAGAAAGTCTTTTTTTTTTCTGCTGCCACAGAATCATCGAGTCCTAGAAGGGTTTGGGTTGGAAGGGACCTTAAACACCATCCAGTGCCACCCCTCTGCCATGGGCAGGGACACCTTCCACTGGACCAGGCTGCTCCAAGCCCCATCCAACCTGGCCATGAACATTTTCAGGGATGGGGCAGCCACAGATTCTTTGCGCAAACTGTGCCAAGAGTCTCATCACCCTCACAGGGAAGAATTTATTCCTAATATCCAATCTAAACCTGTCCTCCTTCAGTTTAAGGCCATTTCCCCTTGTCCTGTCACTCTGTGCCTTGGCAGGTTCTGGGCAGGGGAAGTTCACAGGGCTCTTCTAGGAAAACGGATTTATTGCAGGGTGAAGAAAACATGGCTGTCTGAAGCCCATGGACCACTCCTGACTCAGCGAAATTAGTTAAGGCAGGAAAAAATGTTTGGAAAACAGGAATGCAAGTGGAGTTTAGGTCACTGTGGTGCAGGAGCCTTTATCCTGGCCACCTTCCCTTCCCTCCAGCTGCAAAACAAAGCAGAGTTCTCCCAGGCTCTGCAGCAGGAGAGGTTCAGCAGAGCCTTTTCCTGTAGCAAACAAGTGAAAATGGGAATTAAGTGATTGAAAGTTCACTGCTTCAGTCCCCAGGTGCTGAGTCTGCTATGCCAGAGGAGCAGCAGCATTTCTGGAGAGGTTGGGCACCCATGCATTGCACTGACAGCTATTCTCATTTACCCAGCAGATCTCCCTTTGTTTGGATATATTTGTTTAACATTTTGCTTGGTCCTCAAAGGCTTTTGCAGATGTGGTGATCGTTCGGATTCACTTCATTACTACTAGAAATTAATATTTGCATTGTGGTGACTTGCACTGTGGAACTGAGAGGGCTGATTGTGCTCTATAGGCACAGAGGAAAGTACAAATCCCTGTTTCTACAACTTCCAGTGCAGTTTATTGTCTCTCAGAGGTTTTCAGAGTCGTTTTATCTGTGCCACAAAAGCGGAATAAAAGAAAGGAAAACCCTAGAAATTAAATTTGTATGGGTAGGATGGTTCTGAAACCACCTAGAAACTGAGAATAGCTCATTTTTGTTGGGTTTTTTTCAGCTGAGCCTGTTCAGTCTGAAAACAGAGGTCACCTTGGCACTTTGGGACTTTGGAGGCCTCTAATCCAGATCTGAACGTGGAGAGAAGCATCGGCTTATTTAGGTGTCAAACTGTGAGGTGCAAGTCTTTTAAAAAGGACAGGGGATTTTTTGTCTCTCTGAAAGGCACTGGGAGGGAGACTGAGTGACAGCCAGATCTGGGAATCAGGCACCGTTACGGCATCTCCAGTTGGGCATCTGGAAGTGG
Organism: Pomatostomus ruficeps; assembly: GCA_013400735.1. Classification (NCBI taxonomy): domain Eukaryota; kingdom Metazoa; phylum Chordata; class Aves; order Passeriformes; family Timaliidae; genus Pomatostomus; species Pomatostomus ruficeps. The sequence continues at coordinate 65,089 of VYZT01049953.1, read as the reverse complement.
AAGCCCCCGAAATCTGTTAATCTGTTGTCAACTCTGAAAAACCAACCCTCTCCCCCCACTCCTGCCAGCCTTGAAAGTTCAAACTGTGTTCTTTTTATCACATTTGTCATTCCTTGGTAGTGAAGCTCTGGCATTCAGAATTTGGCTGACAACTTTGTGGGAATGAGCCAAAATCGAGTTCAACTTGCACCTTTCTGTGCTGCACCCAGTGCTGCTCTCAGGGAGAGGCAGGAGCCTGAACTAGAGAGGCTCCAGTCTCATTCATTACAACAATTACTGTCTGTGGTAACACAGATTCTTTCCCATGGGAATTTTTCTCTTCTTCTTCCTATGTTTTATAAATAAAGATAAGGTTTAGATGTTATTGAAACAGTCTCTGGAAAACATGGGCAGTTCTAGCCTGGCCAATTGGCCTAGGGGAGGTTTTGGATTGACCCAATCCGGATGACCTTTGAAAAGTCTATATAAGTTTTATAATTAAATAATAAAGTCAGATTTACGCCACTCGACCGTCTCGATTTCTTCACTTGGCTAGCGGTTCAAGAGCGACAACTGTCCTCTCCCTGATGCCTGAATTCAGGTTATTTTCTTTATCCTCCTATAGGGGGACAGGAACCGATGAGGTGTACACAGCAGGAGCGTTGAGAGAGAAAGTGTCATATCTAAACCTTTTCTTCTCAGGCTGTTCTTTCATCTTAAATAATGCGGAGGTCATAAATCTTCTGGAAATCATGCAAAATCAGTGCTGCAAAAGACAGAATAGTTCCAGGCAAGTTCAAGTGTTATTTTGTGGAGGTTCAAGTCTAGCAGTGCAAGGTTTGATAATTTGAAATACATTTAAATGCACTTTTAAAGTCATTTAGATCTTTAAACTGTGTCTATAGCTCAAGCTGGGGGAACTGGCTTTTGGGGAAGGAGCACAACTCAGAAATGAAGTCGAGGTAAGGTGCACTGGGCATGGCTTGGGTCTTCATCCATGCCCAGTCCTGTGGATTACCATGGGATAATGGTCTTCAAACCACAGTTGTTTATTTGGAGGAAATGTTTAAATTTTCAAATGCTTGTGATTTTTCCCTTCTCTAGGTGTTGCTAAGTTAGCAATATAACCACATTCCTGATGATTCTCTCGCATATAAGTAGGATTATTTGGGGGAGAAAACAAAGTTTCAGATGTAATTTAATTCCCACTTACAGGCAGGTGGAATTAAAATCTGATTTCTGCATTTCTGACTGCAAGTGCACAATGCATTTGAAGAGGCATCTGTCTCTCTGAAGCTGAGATTTGCTGAATTACTGCCTTTATGTGTCCACTGATTTCAACCAGAACTGACCCAGAACGTGAATCCTGGAGGCAAAATTTATATATATCAGTTCAAATCTTATAAAACTCTCTGGATACACGTCCTCAAGTAACACAGGTTCACAGTGTTTAGATCAGAAATTATTCAGTTTTTTCTAAATGAAACAGAAGTTCCTGATAAAAGAAAGATTCTTTAAGTCATTCTTCTCGCTAGTGTATTGACTCAGCAGCTGATGTGTGATGTTCTCAGGGATGATTTTTCTGCTTTGTTGGAAAAGCACCTGGAGTTTCTGGTCTCCTGTCAAGGAATTGAAAGTTTGCACAGCTTCTTTTTTTCCCAGAGGTCATTAGTGAACATACAAAGAGACTTTATAAATCACATCTGAGCCCAGGTGATAACAGGAAACACAAGTGGTTACACAAGCAGTGGCCAGTTCTGAACGGGAGAGATGGGGATGATAAGCCAGGATGTTGTAAATCACTGTCAGTGGCTACAGCGGAGCAACACCTTCCCTTTTTTTGGGATTTAACCTTGTGCACAGGTTGCCCAAAGAACGGCAAAACAAACCAGCTTTTCTCCTGGTCCGATCCGCAGTTGCATCCAAAACTGCAGAGCTGGTAAACCCTGAGAAGTTTCTGAAATCATAGAATCACAGAATGGGTTGGGTTGGGAGGACCTTAAAGCTCATCTCGTTCCAACCCCCCTGCCATGGGCAGGGACATCTTCCACTGTCCCAAGCTGCTCCAAACCCTGTCCAGCCTGGCCTTGAGCACTTCCAGGGATGGGGTAGCCACAGCTTCTCTCGGCACCCTGTGCCAGGACCTCACCCCTCTAATAATGAACAATTTCTTCTTAATAGATACACTGAGTCCATGAAATAAATATGCTGAGTCCACCGAGACACGTGAACAGTCACTGCAGTCTGCTGTGCTAAGCATTTCTTTTCTTCCCTCCCCTTCCCCAGCAATCAAAGAGAAATACATGGACTGGACAGAGTTCCTCATCCACGACCTGACCGGCGCCAGGACGGCCCCTGCCAATTTGCTGGAAGGTGTATGTATTAGATTGCACTTCCTCTCCTCGCTGTGTGTGCCCCGGCCTGCAGGGCTGTGTGCTTGCAGTGTCTGTGTGCCAGCCCCGGGACTTGCCCCAGCCCTGCCCCAAAATCCGTGACAGCAGTGCCTGGGCTCTGCTGGCTCTGCTGCTGACCCAGTCACGGGGAGTTTCTTCTGTGTTTTTTGTTCTTTAGAAAGTTGGGTGCTCAGAAAAGGCTGAGTGGGGAAGGAGAGCATGGAGGGGATCCATAGGAGGGAGAACTCAGCCCTTCAGTGCCCCATTAGATCCATCACACTGGTGACCTGAGCTGCCAGCTCATCCCTGCCCCATCCCTGGCAGTGTCCAAGGCCAGGTTGGAAGGGGCTTGAAGCAGTCTGGGGTAGTGGAAAATGTCCCTGCCCGTGGCATGGGGTTGGAGCTGGATGATGTTTAAGGTCCCTTCCAACCCAGACCATTCTGTGATTTGGTGTCACAGGTTGGAGAGGGAGTTCAGTAGGTTAATGGGGAACATTGTCAGGTTTATCTGTAAGTGGAACGAGCTCCCCCAAGGACATTCCCTCCACCTCAATCCAGCAGTCACGTTTAGCAGGGAAGTTGTAGGGTGAGGTGGCCTCAGAAGAGCAGAAGGGTCCATTTTTTAGATGCAGCCATGTGGCCAAGAGCCCAGTCTGTGCAGCAGATCCACAGGGTGACTTGTACCTGGGACAGCCTCAGTGTGCCTTGAGATCCTGGACAAAAATCCCTCAGCTTCACCTTGAAAGCATGGGCAGCTTTCCCATCAGGGCCTGCCCTGCTCTCCCGTGGCTGCTGTTGGGGCATTTAGAGAGCAGCCAGATGGTGCTGCAGGAGCCCCTCGTTCTTTGTCCCTCTGTATTTAGCTGAGAGCGAGGGCACACGGGAATTTCCCTGTGGGAAAGTGCTCTCGTTGGCCTGTTGGCAGCCGCTGTGCACCCAGGCACCAGTTTGGGTCATTTTGTCCCTGGTCCCTTTAGGCAGCCACAGCTGCATCCTTCCATGTGCCCAGGCAGTGCGAGGTGCCTGGCAGGGAGAATTAATAATTTACCATTTAGGGGTTTTTTCCCCCCCAGTCTGAGGGATGAGGGACCATTTGCAGACCCCAAATAATCCACATCCTTGGGCCTGCTGCATCCCCACTGCTGGACCACTCCCAGGTGGCACATGCAGAAATCATCTCTGGTGTGTGCCACACCTCTCCTTTCTGCAGCCCCAGGCAGAAAAGCAGAGAGAGAAAACCCTGTGTTGGCTTGAAACACTTTGTGACCCCTCTCTGGTGTTTTATGTGCCCAGTGCTGTCTGTGTCGTGGAGTGTCTGTTTGCCCCTGTTGACAGATTTGCTGTTCATGAGTGCTGCAGATTGTTGTTAGACTGTTAAATCAATACGTGGTGCTGCTTTTTAAATCTTTTTCTTATGTGCTAGCAGCACATGTGAAGGGTTCTTGCATTATGGTAAATGTTAATATTTCATGCAAGCCGATTATTAATCCTCAGCCATTCAGTTCTCGTGGGGTAAGTGACAGCCCATTGGCTTAAAATTTAGCACACAAATCAGAGAAGCAATATTCACTTTGATACAGCCAGGGATTTATTATAATAAGTTAAATCATTACACCATCGTTTCATATTAAAGAATATTTTGTTGCAATGAAGCAGTTGTATGAGCGGGGGGAAAATCCACATTAAAGTGGATTTCTGTTGTATTATTAAATTCTGACACTGCATTTTGCCATGAAATAATGTTTGAAGAGATTATACAGATGCTTGCAGCTTGCTCTGTAGAAAAGTAGCTTATTATGGCAAATATATTGTTCTGAGAAATATCTATTAATCATAAAGCTGTTTAAAATTGTACATGTGATAAGCTTTTAGTTAATTTTAATTGCATTTTTAACCATATTCTCATTCTCTTGCCTGCATTTTTGGATTAAGAGATATGTATGAAAATCAGTTGCATCTCAAAATTGGAATATTTTCAATATTCAGTAGGAAAAAGAACTTTTTGAAAAATAAGGCTTTCTCCTTATTTTGTTTGTAGCCACTGCTAGAAAGAACCATCCTGGACTGACTCTGATTTACAGAATTAATATTTTAAAAAGTAATGGGAGATGTTTATATGGTTTAATTAAGTAAAAGTGGGACAAACACACAGGAAAAAGAAAAGTCCTTGTTTTTAATGTATTTTGCCTTTGCTTAGCATCTCCTTTGGGGACCAGTGCTTCCAAGTCTTGGAGTCATTTTAATGCTGCTCTTAAAACCCTGGAATTGAGAAATTGCATAAGGACCCAAAGTTGTATTTAATAAAAAATAAGAAATCTAACAGTTATATTAAAGCTGGAAAGCACGGAGATACTCACAGTCACAAAACAAAAACCCTGAGCCCCACAGGGGTCGTTCTGAAGAGCTTCTCGTGGCGTTTTAGTGCCTGTGGTTGGCAGCAAAGTGACACCCATGGGTGAATGGCTGCAAAACTGGGGTCCCAGTAAACACCACGTGGAAGCAAATAACCTCAGTCACTGGGATTTCTTGGGCTTCGTGGCTTGACCCAACAAATCCTGCATACCTTGGGCTTGGATCCAAACCTGCTGCTGGCTTTCGACTCTGGAATAACCCCCACAGGCTCGTGCAGCCATGGCTGGGTGGGATGATTTGCTCTCCACGCCAGCAGGAATGAGATAAAGCTGATTTTTGGTGGGAGAGATGAGTACACAGGGTTATTTCTGTGTCATGCACAGAGTGGTCACCTTTCAGGTAAATGTTAGGGTCCAGTCCTGTGATCGGTTCTTATCAGCTGCAATCAATGAGAATTTGGTTTGAAATCCTCCAATATAACTGGGCTCTGAGTAGTTCAGAAGTATCTTAAGTGGATGTGCCTTACGAGCTGTTCCACCTTTTATTATTCTGGTTTTTTTGTTGTTGTTGATGATGTCGGTTGAGAAATTAGCACAACTGTTGTTTTCTGTTTTACTTCTGAATTTGCACTTGGAAGACATTGGGTAAAATAGAAGAAGAACAGACTGTTTGCTGATCGCTTGGATGATGGTGTGAAAAACAAAAATAATCTTCTGCTGTCATCTGTTTCCTTGAGAAGTCTTCAAATAAAGTTTAAAATAAGGAGTTTTGCTTCTATTCAAACAGCCTCTGCGAGGAAAAAACCCTGTAGACCTCATTACAGTTGATTCCTTAATAGAGCTGCAGGATTCCCAGAATCCCTTTCAGTACTGGATAGTTAGTGTGGTTGAAAATGTTGGAGGAAGATTACGCCTTCGCTATGTGGGATTGGAGGAGACTGAATCCTATGACCAGTGGTTGTTTTACTTGGATTGCAGACTTCGACCAGTCGGTTGGTGTCAAGAGAATAAATACAGAATGGACCCACCTGCAGGTAAAGGAGCTCCCCAGAATATTCTCTCCCTTTGTGGTGTTCACTGGTGTTTTGAGATGCTTGTGCAGCCCGTGTGTCCTTCTCCAGCATTCACATTGCTTTGTCAGTGGTTTCTGGCCGTGGCACAAATGGGAGGTGAGATCCATCCAATTTGGGCTCAAAGTGGGGCAGGTGAACTGTATTATTTATTAAATAAATTCACTTGAAGTCTCTGCAATGGTATGAAACCCCAGGACATGACAGCTTGAAGAAGCAGCTCTGTAGGGTTGAGTTTGTGTTTAGATCAGTTGGAATGGAGAGGGATTGGGACTGCAGTTAGGCCAGTCTGGGATCACAGATTCATCCATGTTTTCCTGCATAGTTAACAATGTGTGTAGCTCTGTGCCTCATTTTCTTTGTGCTGTGGGTGAAGTTCTTCCATGAGTATTGAATTCCCCTCCTTCGGGAAGGTGTTTCTGATGTGGCTTCTGTCCCTCACACCTGATGAGGAGAGTTGACCCTGATACTTTCAATTCTCCTGTTCGCGAGTTTGCCTGGGACATGGGTCTCGAGTGCTTTTTGGAAATGGCTGTTTTTCTTCACTAATAGGTAGGAATCAATGTTCCTCATCACTTCTAAATTAGATGTGAGTGCTGGAGAGCATGAATATCACCCGCTCTGTTATTTTACAGAGTCTGTGTTAGAGAGAAACAGCTTTTTCATTGACCATTCTGAATCCTCTTGGCCTTTGTAGGTTTGGTGAATGTAGAAATGGCCCAGAGGAGGTTTATGCTTCCTCTTCATTTATTCAATTTGCTTTCTACTCTTTTCTCCTTTTACCCAGATGTACATCCTTCTCGGTGGATTCCCCACTCCTCATGCCTTTCTTGCTACTTTCATTTTTTTCAGTTGTCTCTGAACTTGTTACTGGACTCTTTATTTGCTGAAGTTGTTCACTTTTCTTCTCCCCCTCTCCTTGATTTAACTTTTAAAATTTTTGTCTCTTGTTCTTATCTGTTCTCATCTGATACCTATTTCCTCTCCTTTGCATTCCTCTGGTCATTCACTTTTCAGTCAGAATTGTTATTAATGGATTCAATGACCAGATCTTCCTGACTTTCATTGACTTAAATAGGTCTTCATTACTTTACATCTCCAAGAGCTGAGCCTCATAGGAGTTTGCTGAGGAAAGACCTTTCAGGTCTGAACTCTTTTATTTGTGCTCAGATCCTCTCCTGGTCGCTGCTGCAAGGGTCTATCACTGATCCCCCATTCTGACCCAGCTGCCAGGCTCTGCCCTGCAGGGAGCAGCCAGTCAGGAGGGGAAATCTGGGGAGTTCCTGGGGGCAGGAATGCTGCTTGTTCCACTCCTGATCACTTCATGTCCACCTCACATGGAGTCACAGAATCCTTAAGGTTGGAAAAAACTTTTAAGATCTTCTTATCCAGCCACCCAACGTGTCCATGAGGCACAATGAATTAATTAAGTGTATGAGACATGAACTTAGAGGAGGAAGATAGAAGAAAAACCACGTGGCTGCTCTTAGGGAATCTGCTTCAAATTAAAGCCTCTCCAAAAGGAATTTTGGAGCAGTTAGGGAAGCAGTAGTGAGTTGTCAGGATGACATGCTGGAAGCAGAGAGCTCTAAAGAAGCTCAGGGATGAAGCTACTAAACCACAAACTGTCAAAGAATGAAGTTTCCTAAGGACCTGAGGCCCGGAGAGACTGCCAGGGGTACATCCTGGCCTGCTTCCCCCTTCCCAGTGACTTCTTCAGGGAAGAGCATTTGGACCAGGAAGACCTCTGTGGTGTGGAAGACCTGGTGTGGCCCTTCTTAGGAAGGAGAGAGTCTGGGGGCAGCACCTTGTTTTTTACACGTCAGGGATTAGTTTCACTGCCATGGTGCAGACATGAAAGGACAGCTCAGCATGAGAAATTGTTCTCTCTTATAATGGGTAGGGAGAAGAGGGTGCTAAGACACAACTGACATAGGTAAGATGAGATGACATCTTCATAAGCCTGGTTTTTTCACTCAGGGGGGTTGAAACCAATGAACACACACCTGGGTGTCCTAAATTTTGAGCATCTGAAGCCAGTTCAGGTGGCTCCTTGATTGATAAGGGGAACAGCCTTAGACTGGGTATCAGAGCTGTTATCAATCAGCTCTGAAGAGGTGCTGAGGACATGCAGCTCCTCCCAACTCACGCTGTGTCCCCTCGCTATCAAACGAGGCTGTTTTTGTACATCATCTCTGCAGCCTGGGACAGTGCCTTGCCCACCCTCGCCTTGGATGCTTCATACCCACCTCGAGCTTTATTTCCCTTTGTGCCTGGGCTGTGACTTCTCCCTCTTGATCCACCTCTGGCACCTGCCAGGTTTCACCTTGCACAGCACTTCCGGGTCAGTCCTTCAAGATGCAGAGCGCCTCAGATAAAGGAGATCCCACGGACCCAAACAATATTTTGGATGGAAGGGTATCTTTCCTGAAGCCACCCACATCCTAACACCCACTGAATGTGTAAGAGGATCCTTTGGGGCTTGGAACTAGGTGATCTCTGAGGTCCCTTCCAACCTAAACCATTCAGTGATTCCATGAAACAGCATCCCAGCTGTCTTCTCCAAATGGGCTCTGTGTGTCTCCCAAGCCCATTTAACTGAAGCAGAGGGGTTCTAGCTTATTTTTCCCTTCAGATGTGTATCTGAGCCTGGAATAAGCCTCCTTGCTCGTGCAAATTGGCACAGGCTGCTTGACACAGAGCCACTGACGGCCTGAGCTCAGCTGTTTATGCAGGACAAGATCATCTCCGTTAATGCTGCTTTCTATTTAAAGACAAATTGCCAGTCATTTTAATTGCTCTCTGCTTGTGAACCCTAATACAGATTGACACAGTACACTTTGTTCAATTACCTGCAGCCCTGGCACTTAAATAAAATGCTTTATGCTCTTTTAACCGTGCAATTTAGGGTCCATACGCTCGCCAGCTTTAGCGAGACACCACTAATTAAATAAGCACATGATATTCCTTGCTGGCCCTTGAAACCACTGCACTTGCCTTTGGATCTTGAAAGTTTGCTGACACTGCCCAGGGAAGCTGCTGCTTGTTTCCACTGATTTTGGCCAAAGTTACTCGAAACATGGCCAGAGTTGCCCAAAATGCCAATTTCATCTTTCCCGTGCTTCCATGCAGTCACAGTAGAAAATGAGGGTCTGTTTCCAGCAGGGAAGCATCAGGCGCAGTTTTTCTAAACTCAGACTTGAAGCAACAGGCTGGCTGCAGCGTGGGGCAAACTCATGTGGTATTCAGTATTTCCCTGTAGATGAAACCAAAAAGAAAAAAGGAAGAGTTGTCCCCCTCCCTTCACTTCAGGCTGGTCAGAGTTCCTGCAAGCAAGGGAGAAATGGGGCAACAGAACTATAAAATAATGAACAATTAATTACATAAAGAGTGCACCTCTTAACACTTGTGCCTGCTGCACATGCTGTAAACAAAGACTTGAAATCCATATTCCCATTAATAACCAGACAGCTGAGGAATTAAAAATACTGCCCTGAAAGGTTAACAGCCCCCTTGGAGTGCGTTGAAATTCATATGCATATCCTTGGTGTCTGTTCTGGAGCAGCGAGATTTGATATAGTGGAAGTATAAATACATCCACTTCAGTGAGTGATTCTGCAAATCCTGTTTTGATAAGGTCTTAAATCTGTTGAGTTCAGAGCGTAAAATTCTCTTGTACCATCGGTGCTAGGTGGAGACAGTGCTTGCCAATTCCTTTTTTTTTAACACATATTTTTTATTCCCTCCTTCAGAATTGTAAGATACAGCAGTAAATCTTTTCCAGCTAGTAAATATATACGGTTATTAGATGTACAGGATTAAATGCAAATTGAGCCAAATTGAACCTTGATGTAAGGGTGGGAAGCCAGGCTGGCCAAAGAAAGAAAAGCTCCACACTCTTCACTCTGTATCAAAGTTCGAGTTTATTGTTGAGCAAATGTTCATTTCCATTTTAATAATTGTTGCAATCTATCTGCCTATCTTCTCTCTTTGAGGCCTGGATATGAATGTTCTGCAATAACTTGTTACGTGCAAGATAACAATGTGTTTTCTAGGGCAGGAGTAAATCCAATATAATGTTCCTCATCACGGCATTGTTTCTTGCATTGTTCCCTTTGATGATTCTTAGGCAGTTCACTGTGCTGAACCATAAAGGGCTTGTTAATATAATGATTTAATAATATTAAACCTGTGTAAAGAAACTCACTGGAAGCAATGTGAAGCTGCACAAAGGTTTTGCCTGAAAGTGTAATGATGAAAATGCATCAGTGTGAGTCTTTGCTCTGGTGTGATGCTCTGGTTTGAGTGTGATACCAGTAAATGTGTCTGGGTGGAGATTTAGCTGAAATGTTTCTTCCCACACCCACCCCAACACGGCAATAAAAAAACAAAACCAACCCAAAACCCAAACACTTTCCACTGAACAGGTGCCTCAATAATGATAATTTTTGTTTTGTGCAAATATAACTAATATTGTGCAAATATAATTAATATATTCCACTCAGACTAGGAAACATCAGGTATTTTGAGAAATGAAAACCAAAGGAGAGCTTTCTCGCTATTTTCAAGTAATGAGATAATATGATTCTCGTTCCTTCAGCTGTAGTTGAATGATGTGAATTTTTCTGGGTTTTACTCCAGGATATAAAACTCAATCTTCCTCCAGTGTGCCCCTGCAAGTTGCTTTTGTGTTGAATTGATCCACGCTGCACAGCTTGGAATGTACACACTGTTCATTTCACTTGTTCTCTCCGTTCATATGAGTTAAGAACTTTAGTCTTCCGAAAATGATTGATCTCCAAACAGTCACCTCTTGGTTTTGTTGTTTTTTTTTTCTTTGTGTTACTGTCGTCCCTTCAGATATCTATTCTCTGAAGACTATAACTGAGTGGAAATGCGCTCTGGAAAAATCCCTTAATGATGCAGCAAATTTTCCTCTTCCAATGGAAGTGTTCAAGGTAAAAGATACTTTTCCTTCACTTGGGGAACCTGTGATGAAGAAATACCATGCCATGTTTAGCAGCTTGTGTTAAATGTTTTCAGGAAAGGCCTTTGCTATAACACATGAACATGGAGGGTCATGAGTGGGGTTTTTTGTCCACATTTTTGTGTGTGGACTTATCTTAGTTCTTGGTCAGTATTTTCTGGGAGCTGGGGGTGATCAGCAGGGACTTCTCCAGTTATTTTTCATGTATCTTATTCTGTTAGACCTATGCAAAGACATCATTTACAACTGTGAAGTAGTAAGGTTATGAATATAAAAGTTGACACAAACTGGACAGCTTCCTGTGAGCCTAGCACCAAAATTTTCACCTGATCACAAGCCACAAGGTAGAGAAACCTCCTTCAGGGACTTGTAATGGAAGTGAGAGATAATTTTGTTCACACATCTTTTTTTTTTAATTTTTTTTTTGTTCTCACTCTGGTTTGTAATAGTTAAGAGATGTGCTCCAGCACTGAGGCACCGGCTTTAATTTCCCATCTAAACCTGCGCTGCCATTAACTATGGTGGCTCCAGATAATCCTGATTTATGGCTGTGCCTGCCTGGTTCCCAACAATTCCATGTTGGCTGGGGTGGGATGGGCAGTGAGAGGATGCTCAGGGAGGTGTGTGGGAGCACAGCAGTGCCCCTGTGTCTCTGGTGTCACCTCCTAACTGGGGGCCTGCTGGATCACAGTGCCCTCCCCTCCACCAGCCTGGGCACCTCGGGGTTCCTTCCCAGCCCTTTGGCAGCTCTGCACTGGGATACTCCAAAAGATCTATGGAATTGGTGTAGTTCAAGTGTGGATGTGGCACTTGGCTCAGTGGTGGCCTTGGCAGTGCTGGGTTAATGGTTGTGGTGCCGTTTTGGCTTTTGCCTTTTTTTCCTTATATATTCTCTGTATTCTCTACGCATCTATTTGGAGCTCTGTAGCTCGTTATTGCATTAGTGACCAGTTTTCCCAGGAGTTTTCCACGCCCTTTCCCTGGGCAGAAAGATAAAACAAATTCCACAACCCCTGTGCTCTCTTGGTTCTCCCTGGCTACCAAGGTCTTCGAGACATTTTCATAAACAAAGTACAACCAGCACCAAGGGGGGCTCCAGAGAAGGGGCTTGACCTGGGTGGGACTTGCATCACCACTTGTGCTCCTAATTGGTGCTTTTTTGTCAATTATGCTAATTTATCAAATTTATAAAATTGTGTGTACCCCTGTCGGGAGGGGCTTTTGTGGATACTCTTCCATAACTGCCCCCGGAGGCCTCCAAACAAAGATCCACTTTTATTTTACCTCCTACACTAGAACTATCTCGAGTTTCATTTCCAGATTGGGAAAAAGGCAGCAGTTAGACTTTGATCTTAGAGGACTTTTCCAGCTGAAGTGATTTTATGGTTCTATAACTAGAACAAGGCCCTCACCATGCCCCATTCTGGCTGCCACAAAACCCTGGTGGCACCTTCACCCTCCCTGCAGGGACGTGCCAGCAGTTGCCCCTGAGGAATGAAGGTTCCTGGCCCAGCTGAGGTGCACTCAAATCAGCACCATGAATTTGGGGACACTTTGCTAATGGCCCAGGCTCATGTGCTGGCAGCGTGGGAGCTCTGCTGTGCTGGGAGCAGTGGGAAGGTTGCCGTGTTGGCCTTGGGCACGGATGTGGCTTTTTGGAACCCCATGTTGGGGTGGAAGTGGCGTGTGGAGAGTTCTGGGTCCCTGCCATTTCTCTCATCCGAGGCTCCCATCTGCCAGCTCTGTTAAAAGTTTGCATTGGCAGCTTCAAGATCAAAAATGCATTTTGTGGGGCAGGGATTAAATCACGAAAGGGAATGTCTGATGTGTAAATTTTATTCCTGTCGATGTGAAGGAGTGAAGAATGTTTCTGATGAGGCTCATGAAACATCCTTTCTGAAAAAAGTTTATAACTCACAGCTGTGTTGCTGCCTCTTCTCAGCGTGCCAGACTTATACCCACTTATTTTAATTATTGCATGCAGGTCATAAATTTGAATTCAGCAAATCCCAGTTGCTGTCTGTGTGATTGTAGCTTGCAAAGATGTTCCTCTTAGAAGACATTGCAGAACCTTGGAATGCTTGAATGGCCCAGGAGGAAAGTTACTTTGGCACCAAATGTGGAAAAACTTCAATGTTTAGGTCCATGATTAGGTCAATGGGACTTCTCTGTTTATCATAACGTGGAAGCTGAGCACAAGAAGAGCAGAATTCAGAGTTTGGTGCTGTCTGAACCGTGGTTCTGGTGCTGGGGAGGCAGGAGACTGAATAAATTTTTTCTGTGTGGGCATCGTTTTATTCTGCCCATTTAGGGCGAATCGACCGCATCTTGTGAATCTTAATTAAGGTGAAAAGGACAAGATCTCATCCATGCCTGTGAGCAAGTCTTCCTCTAGTAATGACTTAAACATGAGTTAAAGCTTTAGGAGATTTTCTGGGAGTAAACTCAACTGATCTTACAGAGAAAGCCAATGAGTATGTGTGGGACCTTCAAGGAGAATCCTAGATCCCAGCAGAGTGTTGTACCTAAAGGTGTCTTTAATAATTTCTTTTTCATTTTAATTTTTGAATTTTTTAGATTTTATTTTACAAACCCAGCGCAGAAGTAGTGTCACTACACGCTGCCTGGGGCTCCTTGCTGCCGTAACTGTCGTGTGTTAGATGAGTTAAAAAACACAAGGTTTGACAGCTGGCAACTCCCAGAGATCTTGGGGAAGGCTGAAAATGTCTCCTTTGGCAGACGTGGGAACTGCACACTGAGCAGTTACATTCTGTTTGTTCCACATTTCCCTGCAGAATTCCCTGGCTGAGGAGGATGTAGGTGTGTGTCTGCTCCTCATGAGCTGTCCCCAGGGCCAGCACAGTCTGCTTGGGCTGGATTAGGACTTAAATCCACGTTGTCCTTAGAGCTGTGCATGGCTGTGGGAAGTGTCACTGTGGTGCCATCAGAGTGTCCCCAGGAGGTGGCACTGGGAGAGCAGAGCCACGTTTGTGGGGTGAGAAGCAGCTGCTCTTAGGGGTCTGCCAGCCCTGTCTGTCTGTGGTGTTGGTGTCACAGGGTTGGGTTCTCCCTGAGAACTCACAGACCATGGAACTGAGCCTGAATTACCAACACTCAGAAGTGTGGCAGGGCTGAGCTTGGCACGTGGTGCTCTTCAGCAGCAGGTCCAGAAACCCCTTGCAGAAGCACAGCCCTGATTCCCCTCTTGGCATCCAAGGAGAGGATACCAGACCACAGAAGCCGGTTGCAAAAATCAGGGAGAAGGCTGCAAACAGGATTTTATTTTTTATTTTTTTCTCCCTGGTGCTGTTTTACACTTGGCCATATGTTGGAAGTGTTTGTAAAAAGCTTTAGCATCCTTTGAGGAAGGAACGTGATGTTTAACTGCCAGAAAATGCTGCTATTATGCAGCTACTAAACATAGTGTTTTGCAAACTGCACATCCTGGAATAAATTTTTCTCCTCACAAAAGCTCTTTGCAACACACCTGCTATTTTGTCGTTCCCTGCTTTTCAGAAAACATGTTGATCCTTGAAGAAAAGTAAATACAGACAGGATTTTCAAGGATGTTTGAATGGCTTGGGAGCACAAATCCTTCCAAAAGGCCACAACCCAAGGACATGAGTCCTGTGCTGTGTCTGCTCTGGTTTCAGGGTGCTGTTGGGATGCCCCTATGCTTGGTTTGGTGCTGGTCATAATTGCTGGTTTGGGCTTCAGGGGACACCTGATAAAATAGTCAGGGCTTGGTGTGAATAAAAATTGTCAAAGTGTCATTGGGGCCTGATTTCAAGTTAAGTGGAAAAATTTCCAAGGTTTGCTTCAGTGCTGGCACTGCTGGTGCTCTGTAAGGGGGAGCCATGCTCCAAACACAGCCCTAATATTACAGATCAGTGCATGTTTCAGAGTTACAGCCCAGCAGCTTGTGTAAGGTGAATGGATTTGGTTTCCTGGAGAGAGGAAGAAAGGAGATCCTGGAGATCCTCTCTGGCATCCCATTCTGCTTCCTCCAGTCTCCTGTGCCAGATCTGTGGGGTCCCTGCAGATGTTGAGGGTCCTCACCTCAGACACCTCTGTTTGGGCAACTAAATCCTACCCAGGATTTGGGGTGCTCCTCATCTTTCCAGATGTTGGATATTGGCATCCTATTCCCAATTTCTGTGAAGTGAATCCTGATGGCTGCCCTGGATGGAGCTGTCACCAGCCACATCCCTAAACCAAACTCTGATAAACTGCTTGAAGAGCACTTGGGAGAGAGAATTGTTACCTAGGACAGGTGGAAGTTCCTGATTTACAGCCCTTGGTCCCATTCCAGCTGTTTTCACCCTCCTCTCCTCCTTCCCTGAAGCTGTTGTTTGTTTTTCCCAGCTCAAAATCCTTCTGACAAAAAACCCCTCTATGTTCTGCCCATCCAGTTCCCCTATTTCTAACTGGAGCTCTGGATGTTTCTTGTAACCAATTAATATATTGAGTGATAGTAAGACTAAGGAAATGGGAGGAATCAGTTGGGACAGATCTCTCCTAAAGACACTGATGGAGGGACCACCCATCACCCAGGCAGGAGCTGCCCCTGAAATTCAGGACAGAGCAGTGCTTCTAGTTCTACACTAACAAGCATGAAGACAAGTATTAAAACAGGATTCCTTCCTACCAAAAAAATACATTTTTTCCATTAGATGAATTGTGCATTTTAGTAGTGAGAGTAAGATTGACACTTTCTCCAAGACCTCGATTTTTTTTCTTTTAAAAGGAAGACAACATCTCTCAGAATTTAGTAAACATTTTGGGTATTCTCGAGTGTTTTCTTCCAGTGTTTTGTATTCTGGAAGAGTTTAACTTAGAGAGACTCGAGGGATACTTTCAGCTCATAGACAGTCCTGACCTGCCAACATGAGCAGCCTTGAAGTCCAGCAGGGTTTTTCTGTCTTCACCTCTCCTCAGTGGATGGGCATGTGCTGATGCAGCAGCTTAAAACTTCAGTGCCTCTGGATTCCCTTGGAAGCCAAATCCCAATCCCGAGCTCCTTCATGCCCCGATGGCTTGGCCGGCGCTGGCTGCGCACGCTGTGCTTTAATAACCCGCGTGTTGCCGTGGTGGCTGCAGGCTGCCAGGTTATTTACACTCCATCTGTTCTTCCCCATCCGTGGGCCCGCCAGCCCTTCGCTATGGCTGCTGTTTGCCTGGCTGGGAGACGTGCGTGGCTTCCCAATCCCATGGTTCTTTCGCTGCCTTTTGCCCTGCTCCTGCCTCAGCTCCGCTAAAACCATTTATCTTTGTAAGAACTGAGGGATACCTCAGAGGGAGTGAGGATGTCTCTGATCCCAAAGGTTGAGATGGAGCCTGGGGTACCTCTGTGAGCAGTGAGCAGCTCTAACCCTCTCCAGCTCCCTCCTGACTGTGCAAGGATTTGGGCTGGGAGAACAGTCCAAGGAGGTGAACGAAGCCAGGCCCTGTCTGAGGTGCCCTGAGGGTCTGTTTGGCAGCACCATATGAATGTCAGGGTTGGGAGAGAAATGCCACAGGCAGCTGAAGGCAAGCAGATGGGCTGAGTGAGAACCAGCTCCCTCAGCCTTCCTTGCCCCTCTGGCATGTGTAGTTTTCATCATTACGTACTGGAGTCTCTCAGGATGGAGAGAGGTCAGCAAAAGAGCCTGGTTTAGTTTAGTTACTGTGTCCAGACTTGGTGTGGGGGAGTTTGTGGCATCCTGAGCTCTTGCCTTCTGCATCCCTGGGCAGTGTTTTCCACTGAGAGGGGCTAATGTGCACCTACTGCAGCATCTGCTCCCCTGTACGGGGTGGGTGGTACCTGAAAGTCACCCATTTAGGGCATTTTGCAAGGGCATGTAGTGATAGAACAAAGGGGAATGGCTTAAAATTGAAAGAGGGAAGGTTTAGATCAGATACTAGGAAGAAATTCTTTCCTGTGCGGGTGGTGAGACTGCAACAGATTGCCCAGAAGTTGTGGATGCACCATCTCTGGAAGTGTTCAAGGCCAGGTTGGATGGGGCTTGGAGCAGCCTGGTCTAGTGGAAGGTGTCCCTGCCCATGGCAGAGACTGTGAAACGAGATGATCTTTAAGGTCCTTTCCAACCCAGACCATTCTATGAGTCTGTTCCTCTGTCATCTAAAGATGAATTAATGTCTTCAAAGAAGCAGGAGCCAGCTCTGCTCCGTAGCTGTTTTGCAGGGTGGTCGCAGCTCACAGTGTGCATTGAACTGGCTCCTGATCCTCTCTGCTCTGACAAATTCCTGTTGATTTCTCAGTAGCAATTCCTGCCACGATGTTACCGAGGGCAGCCTCAGTCCCTCCTCACAGCAGAGGTGCTGTGTGTCCAGGGGGTGTGAGCAGGAATGCTGCTGGTTTCACTCTGAGCGCTCGGGGAGCTGCTCCCACCTGTGCCACCCTTTCTGAGTGACTTTACCCCTGGACGTGTAACACAGCCAGGTCTCACTGGCAAACTCGTGAAGCACTGTGGCGCCAAGAAGCTCAAAAACCCAAACGAGACACACCAACAAACCCCCACGTGGATGCACATCCTTCTCTTTTACCTCTGCCTGTGCTTCCAGTGCCTAGGCAAGCGCTGTGTGGGAGGGGATCTTTGCCCTGGTGCCATCTGTGGCGGGCCGAGCCATACGGAGAAGGTGTGCTTGGATTTTGCCCGGCTACTCCACAGTGTTGCTGTTTCTATGGTAACTATTTTTTATTCAACAAGAGGAGCTTAAAATCCGAAGGGCTAAACCCAGCCCTCGGCAGAAACGTCCGCAGTTTTTCAAGGGGCTCTTCAGGAGGTGCAGTTTGTGGCTGGCTCTCGTTGCTTCTGGGTCGTGGTGTCTCTAAATCCTCCCTCCCAGCACCCTTTCCTCATCATCCCATCCCACATCTCTGCTTTTTGGTCTTCCTCTGATGGCTCTTGTCAGAACGAGGGGCCAGTTTGCACGTGTTGTTTCTTTGCAGGGGATCTCTGTCTCCCTGCAGAGAGTGTGCCTTCAGGGAAAATTGCTCCGTGTTTAGCAAAGGAAGTTGGTGAATCACAAACAAGACTGATTCATCTGCAAATAATGCAGAGGGTTGCATTTGGTAGCGTTTCTTTCCTTTTTTTCTCTTTTTTTTCTTTCTCAATTAAAAAACAAATGCCAGATTCCTGTGGAGGCAGTTCAACCACTGCTGTTATGGTGTTTGTGACTGGTTACCACACATGAGCACTAGGATTAAAATTAGGCTATTAGAAACAGCCAGTTTCTTGGAGAAATTTGAGAAAACACGGAGGGGAAGTGATGTCTTTGAAAACAAAATCCGAATCAATTAATATATTCACATAGTCAAACAAGATGGGGCCTGCTTCTTCTGTGTCCTTTATTAGGGTAAACCGGGAGAGATGGGACTGGAGGCAAGAGCATTTCACACTTTAATGGTTAAAGAAGGCTCAGATCAAGTATTTACTAACTGGTCAGTGTTTCTAATCAGCCTCTCAGCTTTGCAACTTTTCAGCATTCAGACTTAGTTCTGAATTTTGCAGCTTTATACTGCAACCAAGTTGTAGTTTTATAATTTGTGAGCATCTGACTGTCCAGGACAAAAAGAGCCCTGACTTCGGAAAGTATTTGAAAATTAGCCTCAAATTTGAAAATTAGGTTCAAAAGAGAGCCTGTTCCTCTTTTCTGTATACACCATGTAAGCTGCTGGATTAAAAATTATATTATTCCAGCGGTCTTGAGCAGGACGGGCTAAAAGTGGGGATTTCATAAACTGAAAGCGATGCCCTTCCTTGGGTTTGGGGACACAGATAGAGCAGCCAGCGCAGAGTGCAGCTTCCCTGAGTGTCACAGACAAAAGCAGCTTAGCCAGGTCCCCCAGCTCTATCAGCTTTACCCAGTGCACTGTAAAATTACCTGAGCTCCCCTCTTGTGATATGGACAAAACGGAGTTTATTTACACTTAAATGCCATTTGTTGAGCAGAAATTACATTTGTTGACCTGGTATTTAGGTACCAGGTCGGGCAAATGGCTGTGATTTTGAAGTTTCTCTTTTTGAGTTCATCACCTAAAGCTAATACTTAGAGACTTAATTATCAGGACTTAAGCATGTCACCCATACAGGTACTTCCCTAAAGTAACTATTCACATTCATTCATGTCCTTAAGAGTTGGGATGCTTTTCTAAATCTCTCTGTGGATCTCTTTTGGAGTGACATTTAGGCTTCCATGTCACCTGGCATTTCTGAAACCGGCACTGCTGATGGCTTGTTAGCTGAAAAGGAGTAAATTATGTGGCTGTCTCAGACCCTAAAGAAGAGGGTTGGGAATTTGGAGCCTGTTTCTTCTCCCAGCACTGTTCCTGACTGGTTACTGACCTCCAGACATTGCAGTTCCCAGCCCTGTGTGTGGTGCTGGTTGCAGTGAGCTGTTGCAAAGCCCATCAGTATTTTTTGTGGAATAATTGCAGAAACATGAGCCACGTGAAGACGGAAATCACGGTGCAGACGTGCATCAAAGCAGGGCTGTCT
Source organism: Pomatostomus ruficeps (assembly GCA_013400735.1). Lineage (NCBI taxonomy): Eukaryota > Metazoa > Chordata > Aves > Passeriformes > Timaliidae > Pomatostomus > Pomatostomus ruficeps. The sequence goes on along the minus strand of VYZT01049953.1, from coordinate 45,808 downwards.
TTCAAGTGGCCCAGAGGGTCACAGCCTGTGCCTTTGCAAATGCACTCTGCTCTAAGGCTGTGAGCATGGGGCTGAGTTTAATTGCTTTTTTGGGATTATAGTGAGAGCTCTGACAGCTCTGGCTGTTTCCAGTGGGTTTGGACTGTGAGTGACAGCCGTTCATTGAGGGGTTTGCAGTGCTGCACTCATTACCCGTGAGCTGTAATCCATCATGTTAGAGATTGTGACCCTTGGAGTGAGCAGCTGGGGTGCCCATGCCACGCTCATTTGTTGAATGGTTTGTGGCACGATTTTTCACTTGGCTGTGGGGGACTCTCGTGCGTCCTTACTGGTTGTCAGTCTGGGTTACTTGACTGCTCCTCAGCAGCCAGATGGTGTTTCCATTGCCCACTCAGGGCTTGTGAACCCCAGGACAGGCAATCTACTGGTATAAATCACAGAATCACGGAATCATTGACTCATTTCGTTTGGAAAACACCTCCAAGATTGACTCTAGCTATTAACCCAACACTGCTGAGCCCATCACTAAACCATGTCCCCAGGTGCCACATCTACACAACTTTTAAATCCTTCCAGGGATGGTGACTCCAATACTTCCCTGGGCAGCCTGTCCCAATGCCCTAAAGCACTTTCACAGTAGAAATTTTTCCTAATATCCAACCCAAACTTCTGTGTGGTCAGCGAGGCAGCTCCTGGGAAGCACTGACTGCTAGTAGGAGTGAAGGCCCACCATGCATGAGGCTATAAAATGCTCTGGCTGGTCAGAACTATTCTGCCTGTTCATCTCCATTTCAAAGAAAATTGAAAGTCACTTGGAGAAGTTGCTGGGAAATAATGGCTGGTGACATCCTTGCTGGTGGCGTTGAATGCTGTGAAATAGCAGCAAAGGGTCGAATTCTGCCACCCATCATCATTTCAAGCATTTCTTTTGTTCAGCTGCAGAGCCTGGCGGGGACCAGGGGGAAGTCTCACCCCTCCAGTCCTTTCCTTGTAGCTGCTTTTATTAAACAGGCGTCGTTGCTGTCAACAGGAATAAAGGGAAGAGAGAGCAGTTCATTATCCAGTGTATCACTTTGAGTCTAATACTAATTAAAAGCTTTGCCATCACTTCTCTGGAACCTATTCTTAGAAATTATGTAAATTAATTGGAGTTTTGAAGAGGAGCATATGCCAAATCCTAAGTAATTCCCTGCTGGCTGAGGCAGCTCCAGCACTGGAACCAGAGAAATGGCGCAGGAATCTTTTTTCTTTCCTTTTGTGGCTGCAGAAATATAAAGCTGCTTTGGTAAATTTTGATGGTTCTCTTTAGCCAGTATACGAGACAGATCAAATATCCAGACCATTTTCCAGAGAAGCGCAACACAAAGGCTTTTTCTCCATGAAAGCTTTTCTATCTCAAAAATGACATTTAACACAGACAGGATTTTTACTTCTGCAGCATTTCTCCAAAGAAATGCATGTTCCTGCTTCAAAGAGGATTTTGACCCTCAAAAGGGAGATGTACTTGAGATCCTGTGAACTCCCCTTGTGAGTTCACTCTTGCTACTAATTTAATGGGGAAAATATTTACTTGCTATGCTGAATGGGAAGGGAGATTTGATCCCAAGGTACACAGAGCTTTTGAAGTAAAATAGCTTTAAATATTATTAGTGCCTTTTTTCCCCTATCTGATTGTTTTTCCTCTTTGAAAAAAAGCCAAAACAAATAGAAGGAGAAACACCAAAGAAAAGGATCCAGATAAAAAGGAGAAGCAGTATAGTTTGGTGTCAATGTATTTTGGTCTCAATCAACAAATCACTTTAAAAGTTGATTAAACTACTTGCGTGTTTAAAGATAAACATGATTAAGTACTTTGGTAGATCTTGGCTTATTATGTGTTGAGGCTGGATCCGAGCGTGAGTTGAATTGTGGAACATTTGTGGGGAGATGCTGATTCCAGATGAGCACATTTTGCAAAGCTGCCTTTTCTTTACAACCTCACCCCGAGGATTAAGAGACTCTGGGTGTGGATCCTCAGGCAGGAGGAGGCAGCCCTCCAGTCCACATGCTTTTTTACCTTTACAGGTTTGGAGTTCATTGCTGGGGAGGTTGGGTTTTTGCAGCCATCATTGTTTCCCTCTGAAGCCTTTACAGTATTAAAGGTGGCAGTTTTTGGTAGGACCTTAAAGCTCATCTTATTCCACTCCCCTGCCATGGGCAGGGACACCTCCCACTATCCCAGGGTGCTGGCCTTGAACACTTCTAGGGATGGACATCCACAGTTTCTGAGGGAAACCTGTTCCAGTGACTCACTTCCCTCACAGTAAAGAATTTCTTCCTACTGTCTGATCTAAATCTGCCTTTTTTCAGCTCAAAACCATTCTCCCTCATTCTGTCATTGCACGCCTTTGTGAAAAGGATGCTCAGACTCCTGGATGTCTGCTCCTTCCTCAACCATTAGTTCCTTGGGCTCTGGGCCATTATTGTTGAATATTCCTCAGTTTCCTCATCAGTATTTTCTTCTGCTTTAAGACTAAATCCGTTCTAGTTTGGTTGGGGTTTTTTCTGCTTTTTGGTTCTCATTGCAAAGGACTCCGTAACACTGCAGGTTGTAAGATGAAAACAACCATTCATTTAGCTGTGGTTGGAGCTTGTAAAAATCCTCATCTCTAGCAGCAGTTGGAATGTAAGATCCCAAAATAGAAGTTGTTAAGCCCTTACAAGTGGAGGCGGTTCTTGGGAAAAGAAAGCACAATGACACACAACTTTGGATCAATAGAAAATCATTTTCAAACAAGAATACAACGTGTAGCAATGAATGTAGATGGGATTGTTGTTGCTAACCACTTATTAGAGAGCAAGCTTGCTGCGTGTGTTTTGGAGTAGTCTGTGAGTGTGTGCTAAATATAACATCATCTCTTTTTCTGCTTGTATTGGCTGATGCACCAGTGGTTTAGAAATGCTGTGGGACATTTTTATTGAATGAACACAAAATGTGGTCATTACCCTGTAATCAGGGTGGCAGCTTGGATGACTGTTAGATAGGGTCACAAGGGAGGGAGGAATTAGGTGTTAAACACTAAACTTGTGGCAAACTGGGGAGTTGAATCTGGGTTATTTCTGAATTTCAGGACTGCATCCTGCTGTCATCCCCAGAGGTGCTGTGGGGAACTCTCTGTGTGTAGCCTGGGGGTGCAGCTGGGTTTGATCCCAGCTGCAAGTGTGTTGGACATGTACTTGATCACAGCTGCCTCTTTTCCCATCAGCATGTTCTCCTGTTGCCCACATTTTGAGTCTGAGTTCACCACCCAGGCTTAGTCCATTCCCAGTCTCCTGGCTGGAGAAAAACACCTTTCTGTCTTCCATCTTGGAGAGCAGCCCAGGTGCTCATTCTGGTGCCCTGAAGGTGCTGGGCATCCATCAGGGTGAATCAGGGCTGTACTGAGCTGTTGGCATCCATGTTGTGCATTACCCTGGGGGGCTTCAGTTGGAGTCTTGGCATCTCTGGACTCTCAGCTGCTCCCGGAGGGTGGTGGCTGTCAGAGGTGGAGAGGCTCTGCCCATGGGAGGTTCTCAAGCAGCTGTTTCTCAGCCAGGTCCTCTTTTTGGGGAGCACAGTCTCCTTGTAGAGCAGGTTCTGGTTGGATGCCTCTGCTGAGGTGGACATACCCTGTGCTTTAGATATGAAAGGCTTGGTCCTGTGCCTGTGTCCTCTAGGACTGAGGTTGTCCCCTCCTCTCTTTCTGTGGTTGGGTTGGCACGAAAAGAACATGGGACCAGAAGAACCCAGCTAAGTGACAGAATCCATGTGGACACCTTTCAAATAGATTTTCAGAGCTATTGGCTCCTTCTAGGTGGATGTCACCACATGTCTGTCTTCCCACAGGACCATGCTGATTTGAGAAACCACTTCTTCTCTGTGGGGATGAAGCTGGAGGCAGTGAATATGAGGGAGCCATTTCATATCTGTCCTGCATCAGTGACCAAGGTGAGTGCTCGGAAAGGAGGTATGAAAAGAGCCTGCCTGGGAAACTCTTCTTGATTTCTACCACCTTTAAAAAAACATGAAAGTGGTACTTAAGTGGCTGGAGAACACATTAAGGAATATGTTTAAAATCCATGAATGTTCCTAATTAATTCTTCCTTTCCCCCAAGCATCACCAGCTGACTGCATGCACTTAAAACCAGCGGGGATGAGCACATTCATCTGCCACTTCCATACAAAACTAAAAGGGATCCCTCTTTTGTCTTTGTCTCCTCTCCATCCATGTGTATTTTCCCTGCACATCTGGGAAACCTTTGGAAACAAAACAGCTGAATGGAGAGGGCAGCTGGATATTTAATCCACACTCTCAGGGGCAAGAGAGAGGAGGGCTCTGGGGTCTCCAGGATCATCTCCAGTCCCTGCTCGGCTGTGGGACCCTGAACCTCAGCACTTTCCGTTCAGCCATCTCTGAAACTCAGGCTTTGATCTCTTTGGTAGAAACACTTTGATGGAAAGGTTTAGGGGGGAACAGGTTATTCTCAGTAGTTTGATCCCCAGGTGTGGCTGTTTCAGCTTTCGACGTTACCTAATTCGTTGCAGCAAATCTAACTCCTGATTTTGTTCTTTTTCACCCCTTAGGTTTTTAACAATCATTATTTACAAGTGACCATTGATGACTTGAGACCTGAACCCAGCAAAATCTCGATGCTTTGCCATGCGGATTCCTTGGGGATCTTGCCAATACAGTGGTGCCTTAAAAACGGAGTCAATCTCACACCTCCCAAGGGTTTGTATTCCTTCTCAGTGATTTCAGCTTTACTCTAAAGGAAGTTTGCTTGTTACTATTGCCTTTTAAACCGGTGGTGGTTGCTGCAGAGCATCAGCTGAAGTATCTCAAGCCAGAGTGGCTCTCTGGAGTGACTGGGACTGTTCTGGCTCCTACCAGCCCATGAACATCTTAGCAAATTTGTCCTGCTGAGGGATTCATGTCCCTGTGCTTTGAAGTCTGATTCAGGCTGTACCAAATCCTTGTGAATGCCTGTGGAATGAATCCCAGCAATTCTTTGTGTAGAGAGCAAAAGGAGCATTAAAAGTTCTGTCATTGTAGAGGCAAACCCTGTAACATCCACCTTGGTACAACGCCGAGGCCAAGCAAAGCTCCTCAGTCTGAATGTCTGAGCTAAAAACAGCTGCCTGCCCAGGAGCGGGGAGGGATTTCCTTGGCTGGCTCGACAAATCCCAGGGCATGTTACAAACAGTGTTCAGGTCACAGCCTGGAGGAGCAGCCTCCAGCCCTGCTGTTCCCCACCTCTGTCGCAGTGCAGTTAATTACACCCGACTTCAGACACCCACCTGTGGTGCCCCAGTAATATTTCTTTGCTTGCAAAATGAGTTGGTTCCCTGGAATTTCAGGTTTTTGAAGCTGGCTGGGTTGTTGGTCTGCTGCCAGAAATTGGTGTTACTTGGGAGAAAGAAGTGGCTTAAAAAAAATAAATCAAGCTAAGTTCTGTGTATGAACATTTATCTTCATTTTGGAAAAAGCATGATGCTGCCAAACCCAGGGAAGTGAAGGGTTATTCCCCACCAGATTCAGAATCCTCTTATGTATATCCAGAGGGCTTCTTCAGCACATGTAATTTGAAATTCCCACCAAAGTCCTGGAGCCGGGTGCGTGCAGCTGCATACGGTGTGTCCATGATTGCTCTGCTGCTTCTGCTGAAATAAATCTGCTGAAATAAAACTGAGGCTGGGGCTTTAGCTCTCTCCTGCTGAAACCCAGGTGTAATTGTAATGCCTGTATAAGCACTCACTGATACTGGCCAGAAAAGTTGCTAAAAATGAAAGTTAATTGAATATGTGGGGGTTTTTCCACCCAAATTCACATGCAGCTTGCCCCAGGCAGGATAATTAACTGAAGGAGACTATAGGCCAGACATTTCTCTTTATGGGGTCATGGCATAAAAATTTCCAATCCGTGCTGATTTGAAGCCTGTCTGAGATGGTGCTTTATGGGTCAAGTGTGTGTGAACTCTCGTTTAGATGCCAACATTTTAAGACTTTTCTGAAGCATCTGTCCTGTGAATATTTTTCAGCTTGGCCAGGTGTGGTGGGAGGTGTCCCAGCCCATGGCAGGGGGATGGAACTGGGTGACCTTCAAGGCCCCTTCCAACCCAAACCATTTTGTGATCTGGTGTGATGCTGGTTATTGGGATCCACCTGGGCACCTGAAAAAGTGTAGAAAGTCTCTCCTTATTCCCCTGGTGAAAATAAAATTTGCTTTCTGCTGTGAAATCCCAAACCCTTTAGGGAAGCTATTAAAAAGGCATAAAGCCAGTGGCAGATAGATGCATTCTATATATGTTGCTGCATATTTTATACTGTGTATGAGGGCTGCATGTCCAGAGAGAATTTTAGCACCTTAAAACCTTTTCTGTGGGCAGACATGTTCTTTGAGTTACTAAAATGTAATCAAGTGTTACAGTGAGTTATTTGAAAATAAACACAAACACAAACTAAACACAATAAAAACCCATAAACCACCAAAAAAAATGAAAGCAGAGGGTAAGCAAAGAGCATCTAAAGCCCTTTCTGAGGGTGTCAGACTTCTCTGAGCAGAATAACAGCAGCTTTGGGTAAAAAAATGACCAGGTCTGACAGGAGAGGGCTGCAGTGCTGGAAAGGTGAGGATGGCTGCGGTGGGAGCTGGCTGCTGGTGAGCAGCTCTGCCCAAGGAGGAGGAAATCCCACCATTTCCACCCCAGACAGCTCTGCCTGCCCTGGAATGTGAGGAATTGCTGCTTCTCACCGCTGCTGCCCCGGGGGTCCCACATTCCCCACAACATCACCCCTAACAGAGAAGAGGGTGACAGTGTTTGTTCGAAAGGGTTGTCAGGCGTTGGAACAGGGAAGGATGGAATCACCAGCCCTGGAAATATTCTGGAATCCTGGAATATGTAGATGTGGCACTTGGGGATGTGGGTTGGTGGTGGGCCTGGCAGTGCTGGGTTAATGGCTGGACTCGATGCTCGTAGAGGTCTTTCCCAACCTGAATGGTTCCGTGGTTTTATTTAGTGTTGCTCAGGTGTCTCTCCCTATTGAAAGGCAGGACATTCCCATGGAGCAGAGGATGGCAATGGAAGGAGCACCTTTTCTTTCTGTGAAAAGAATTTCTTGGCTATATTCTGGTCTTAGGTTTTTCAGGTAGTTTATGGTTGATAAGGGGGTTTTCTGATCTCAAAATGAACAGATTTTATTTTGTCGGAACAATGTGGCAGGTTGGGGTATTTGAGTTCAGAGTCCTTTATTTGTCTGATACCCATTCTCTGGCCTTTTTGCCTATCAGGGCTTTATTGAAGCCAAACAGAGTAAATGGATCATGAATAGGAGGTGCAAATATTTGCTACTTGAAATAGAGAGCTGTATTTTCCTGTACAGTGCCAAAAATGAATACCCATTAACTGCTGCTGTGTAAACATTGAACAAGCTCTGTTTATATTTATTAGTGCTGGATTTATAGACCACTTCCCTTTAGAGTAGCAACCATTGTTTTATGAGCTATTAAGTGGGGGGGGAAACATTTTGATAATGCTCCTGGTTGTAAAGCTTACTAAGGAAATGCCACTTCCAAAACCTCCAGTACATTTGTATTGTTATATTTACTTCTGATTAGGCTGCTGGGCTCTTCCATGCCCAGAGCTGAGGTGGCAAACAGCGGCGAGGTGTTGGATGTTTGAGGAGCAGCAGTTGGGTTGTGCAAACACAGCACTCACAGGTGTTGGCTGAGCCTTCCAGAATGGCAGGGCGGGAATGTCGTGTGCTAATGGGTGCCTGGTACCTCCCTGTGTGCTGAGGGAGGCCGCTGAGAGCAGGATCACAGAATCAGGGCATCAGTGAGGTTGGAAAAGACCTCCAGTCAAGTTGGATCATCAAGTCCAACCTTTGGTCACCACCTTGTCAACCAGACTATAGCACTGAGTGTCCAGTTGTTTCTTGACCACATCCAGGGCTGGGGACTCCATCAGTTCCATGCACAGCCCCTTCCAGTGCCTGACCACCCTTTCTGTGAAGAAATTCTTCCTAATGTCCACCCTGAGCCTCCCCTGGTGCACCTTGAGGCTGTTCCCTCTCCTCCTGTCCCTGTTCCCTGGGAGCAGAGCCCGATCCCCCCAGCTGTCCCCTCCTGTCAGGGAGTTGTGCAGAGCCAGAAGGGCCCCCTGAGCCTCCTTTGCTCCAGGCTGAGCCCCTTTCCCAGCTCCATCAGCCACTCCTGGTGCTCCAGACCCTTCCCAGCTCCATTCCCGTCTCTGGACACCCTCCAGCCCCTCAATGTCTCTCTGGCCATGAGGGCCCAGAACTGGACACAGCCCTTGAGGTGCAGCCTCGCCATGAAAAGGCCACGGACAGCCCAGGGCTTGTTTGAAGCCAATTCCTGGGTGTTCCCCTCTTAAAATCCTCCTCGTGCTGCTGCAGTGAGTTTTAAACTCCCCAGCTGCCCTCCCAGGTTCCATTCCTGCTGAATGGAATCTTCCTAAAGGAAAAGGTCTTCCAGTGATTCCAGAGGTGCAGGGCCAAGCCAGCAGGTGGTTGTGTGGGGACAACATGGTCAAGTTTTTGTACCTCACTGAAACCCCTTTAATGTGCCTTTTCCATCCACTCTGACAAGATTTGTGGAGCTTAAAATCGAGATGCAAAACCCATCTGTGAGGGCTTTAAATCGGAGATAAAAAAAGAGATGGAGAAGAAGTGTGAAGAAAATGCTGTTGCAGTAATTGTTAAAAAACAGTGCAAGGATATTTTTTTGTATGAAAAAACATTATTCATAAGTAACTGCCCTTTTTTCCTCTTCCCTGTGAATGTTTAGTTTTTTAATTATTATGCACTTTAATGCCCCACAGAGACAGGCATCTTAGCTCAAGGCTTTGTCTCAGTAATCTGTTTGTCATGGATGTAATTATTAGGAGTAGAAATTGTCTTATTCCCGATAACTTGTATCTTAGTAGGATGCTTGGCACGATGTTTTCAAAAAAATTTACTTCCTTTTTTTTGGGATCTGGTGGACTGATGGAGATTACACTCAGTATTCCAGTCCTTGCCCATAAAAAAAGTCACAATTCTCATTGTCATAAATGATTCATTCACATTTGATCTTGAGTGTCCCTTTTTGACTATCAATGCAAAAGGCATTTAGGGATGTTCTGTGAAATGAGGCCAGGCTGAGATGCCCAGAAGGGAGATTGAGGGGAGAATTTGGCCTCTGGTGACTCCTGAAACTTTCCAGTGAGAGCAGTTCTGCAGTAATGCCATTAGAGTATCCACAGGCCCCTGGACAGGATTAGCACTCACTGGTTTCAAGCAGTGCAGAAATAGAGACTAAGAGGCAGGCAAAAAAAAAAGCCCCTAAAAGCAAATTAACCCATTTCTGTCCAAGAATTCATTGCCTAAGTAGCCAAGTAAGAATAGCAGATGGGCAGAAGTCTGATTTGTCTTTCTATGATGGTACTCTCTGAGAGACGCTCACATAAATGACTCCCTTTATTTTACCTGGAAGCAGAGGCTGCAGGGATGATCTGCTTGCTGAGACTAGGAGGTCCATGTTCATTTTCCAGCTCTCCTCCGGATTTCTGTAACATTCTTACTGTGATGGATTCAGCTCGCATACCCTGAGCTGCTGGGGAGTCACTCAGAGAGGGTACATCAGTGAAGAGAGGAGAATTCATCTTTGAAAGAGAGGATGGATCAGCTTCTGTCTGTGCTGCTTCTCTCTCTGTCCTCTGCTGAGGGACCGGCTCATAACCCATGTCCAGCTCCATAACCCCAACTTTTAGACAGCTCAAAGGAGGGGAAAGTTCCTGACTGGCCCCACCTGGAAATTTGTGACAGTGGCACTTCTCATTAGTTATGGGTTTATTAAAAGTTGGGAGACGCTCACAGAAAAGGGGAAATAAGGAAAATAATCACATATTATTACTTTTTAACAGAGGCTTGGCAATGAAATGCAGGGGGTGTGTGAGTGGAGGCTGGAGAAGCCATTGGCTCTCATGGTGTGTAGGCAGGGCCCTGCTGGCACTGCACAGGCCACTGAGGCAGGATGAGATGCTGAAACTCAGGATGAGATGCTGAAAGCCAGATGTTCATCTGCTTGGGGCCCATTTTATCCTCTCTCTGTGGTATGGAGTGGTTGGTGGCTGATGGCTCTTTCTGCTCTGTCCCCCTGCAGGTTACTCTGGCCAGGACTTCGACTGGGCAGACTACCAGAAGCAGTGTGGAGCCGAGGCAGCGCCTCACCTGTGCTTTAAAAATGTAAGTTCTTCCTTTTGCTCCTACCCATCCCCGTGAAACAAAACAGCTCGCACAGAAAAGCTGCTGCAAGGCTTTGGGAGGTTCCCCCAGAGCACCATGAGGCTGCCTTAGGAAGGAAACTGGAGGAGTGTTCCAGGTCTCCATCCCTAAAAGAGAAAAAGTGTTATTTTAGTCTTGTCTGTATCTGATTAGTTTCCTGCTCTTCATATCCTCTCTGGTTTTGTACAGCACAAAAAGGATCTCAACTGGTTATTGCAAGTAATTCAAATGCTACTTAAAATAATTTAGGTAAAGAAATTGCATAGTATCATTTGCCCCTTTTCACACTTTGGGTGTTTTCTCTGTATCCCAGGGGGATACATTTAACCAAACCACATGTATTCAAAGGCTAAATATTGAAAATGTGTGAGAGGAGTGATGAACCCTCATGGATGCTCTGTCTTTGCGACAGCCCTTGTCGTTCCTTGATGTAGCAGCAGTGATGTGAGAGTGATGGATGCCGTTAGGATTCACAGCTTTTGGAATCATCTTTTGCAGGCTGTTTTATGGCAGTGACAGTGCTGTGGGGCTTGATCTGACAGGTGTTCATCACTGGGGGAAAGGCAGCTGTAGCCTTCTGCCTTTTCCAGTAACCTGGTGCTCTTCTTCATGTGCCCATCAATGGGTGGAGGTTGAGATCCCATCAATAACTGAAAATGTTCCTCATGGTGGTACCTAAATGTTACTGGTGTACCCAAAACGAGCACAGAAGGCTTAGCAAAATAAAGTGGTGGCGTGAAGGATGGACAGGCAGGTTTCTGTAGGAATCACATAGCTTTCACTGCATTCAGAAGTCACAGGACTGGGGGACAAGGTGTTTATGGAAAGCAGAATGGAGACAGGCACCAGCCATGGAGTCAGGTGCTGGCCATGGTTTTCCATCATTTTTTCATCTGTGGTGGCCCAGGGGCAGCCTGGCTTGGAAGCTGTGGTGGTGAATTGGTGAATTTTTTGTTGGTCAGTTTGGAAGATCTGTACAATGAACAGAGTCTGACTTGGGAATCAAACCACAGTAAAGGTTTCTTTGCCCCTTAAAGACCCTCTTCTGAAGGGACTTGAAGCAAAGATTTCTAGCAGTGCTGAGGGAAGCTGGGCAGTGTTGCAGCACACCAGTACAGTGAGGCTGATTTTGCATTTCTTCTGTCCTGCAAGCACCCCTGCCTTTTCTTTACATCTCTTTTCACTTTGCCAAGTAATTGAACAGTTCTCTCAGCACCGGCAGCCTTGAGAAAAGTCTCTGCATAATATCCTCTAAGATTAAGTCAGGTCAGAGCACTTTTTTTGTCCTTTTCTTAAGGAAATGTTCACCAGATGAACTTGTGTCTGTTATTTTTCCACTCTTAATAACACAATTCTTTGCAGACAGAACTGCTTGTTGTCACTTGTGCAGCCTCCTGGCTGGCTGGTCCCCTTGATTTGTAGCTGTGAGGGGCTCTTTGATGGAAGCATTTTGCATCTCCCACCTGATGCAGGCAGCCGTGGTGCTGGCAGGGGAGGTGCTGTAGCTGTTTCCCCGGGAGGGATTTGTAACAAGGAGAGGCAGAAATGGACTGCCGTGCCCCAATGCTTAGTAAAATTAACTCCACCTAACTGTTTGGCCATTGATTCTGTACAAATGAGCCTCCAGCACCGAACTGCAATGAAAGGAGCCGGGGTGATGATAAATGGCGTTTCCTTGTTAGGGAACATAAAAGGCATTTAAACAAACTCAGCCTGCATTCCTGCAGTCCTGGCCATTAGCAGCTTTTACAGGGGGAAGCTGATCTGTGTGCTGAGCAAGGCTTGAGGCAGGCCAGGCTGTGTTTGAGAGGAGCAGCGTGTTCTTGGATGGAAAAGAGACCAAAGGCACGAGGTTTCAGTCTCTCAAAAGGCTCTCAGTGGTTGTTCAAGGTGAAGTGCCCATGGTCCTTGGCGTTGTAGTAACAGGAGAAGGGTTGAATTTGAGCCTGGCTTCCAGTTTCTCACATAGGATGAAGGTTGGTGTCATTTTGAGTCAGTGACCATTATTACCCATCCCAGTTATTATTAGCCAAAATCTCATCCAAGAGGGGGAAACCTTCTTTCTGCTGTGTGCGGAGAGATGCAGAGCAGGTGGGACAGAGGGGAGGGAAATTCAAGGAAAGGAAGCCCTGGCATGGCCACACATTCCATTTGTGTTTTTTCAGGGATAGTGGTGGGGGAGGTACTGGGAAGGGACTGAGCATGAGTGACAGGAGGGGACACTGGAAGGAACAGTGGCAGTGAACACAACTGGATCCATCTACACTCCAGCCAATGACCTCATGTACCTGAGGGCCTTGTTCATTGAGCTTAAAATAGAATCACGGGATAGTTTGGGTCGGAAGGGACATTAAAGACTGTCTGGTTCCAGTCCCCCATGCCTGGGCACTGCTTTCACCCACTAGAGCAGGTTACTCAGGGGCCTATCCGTGAAAGCTCCATAAAGAAAAGCGTATTGAAAAGGTTACTCACATTTCTTCAGCTTCAGTCAGGTTGAGTGATTAAATATATGAAAAGGTTTGTCTGGTCTCAGGCAAGAGGATTTTTTGCTTTATAAGATTTCTCCTAGCAAGGTGAGAGAAGCTTAAGCACAAGAGTTCTGGGACCCCTCTGGGTAATACCTTATTAACAGCAAATGCATCACTGGCAAGCATTCAAACCTGGTTGGAGCTGATGTGGAGCAACCTCTTCCCTGTCTCTTGGGAGTTCGGGACAGGAGTAGAACAGGACATGCATTTCATCCTGATTTGTTGCTGTCATTGATTTCTCGTGTGGGTGTTGTGCAGACCTGCTCCAGCATGGGCACCTCTCTGCAGGGTCCCAGCCTCCTTTGGGTATCGATCTCCTCTGGCACAGGGTCCTCCAGGGGCTGCAGGGGGGTCTCTGCTCCTCTGTGGGCCCCCATGTGCTGCAGGGGCACAACTGCCTCTCTGTGGGCTGCACCAGAACAGCTCTGATTTGACTCTGGATGCCTTTGCATTCTTCCAGTGAGGAGCAAACCAAGCTAGCTTTATGCTTCCCAGCAGACTGACTGAAGTTGTGCTGCAGTGCTATGTTTCAGCTTTGGCTCTTGGCTCTTTCAGACATCCTTCAGCCGTGGCTTCACCAAGAACATGAAGCTGGAGGCGGTGAACCCCCAGAACCCGGCAGAGATCTGTGTCGCTTCCATCACCTCGGTGAAAGGACGGCTGATGTGGCTGCACCTGGAGGGTAGGTGCTCTACAGGCTTCCTGTGTTCGTCTGCTTCACTCACTCCCTTAATTTCATCCTTCATCCTCTGCACAAAATGGCTCTTTTCAGCTTTTTTATACACACTGACCCATAATATGTCATGAGGAATTACATTTCCCTGCTCTTTTTTGGGGGAGCTACAAGCCCTTCCAGCCTCCCATCCATGAGGTCTTTATCACCCTGATAACAGCCTCCTCGCTGCCATCCTCATAGACCTTCATCCTGGGAAGGGAGGTTTGCTTCGCTTGCGCAGCTGAGACTTCACTGCAATTCCCACCCTGACAATTTGTACAGGAGGAGAGGTCTCTAATCAAAGCCCTTAAAGTTGATAAAAACATTGCCAGGTAACCCAAAGTATCATAGTTCCTCCTGAGTGTTTGCTTTTAGTAGAGCTGTGTGCAGTGGCAGGTTTTGGTTTTTAAGATAATTGTTTGCCTCCTTGCTCAAGGCAGCAACAGCTCATCTGCAGCCTGCTCTGGACACAGGGCAAATATTTTCTTTTGAAGAGCTGGAATCAACACTTGTTTGAAATTCCATTCTCACTAAGTTTGATGAATTTACACCCATCTGGTCAAGGAATCTGACCCATTTTGACAACTTCTTGTCTTAAATGACCAGGTGCCTTTACTTGCATATGCCAAAGATGTGGTTAGATGCAGAAAGAAGGCAACACACTCCCACCTTACTTCCTACCCTCCTCATCTCTTTCTCCCTGCCTTTTACTCTTTTAATTTCTTAAAAGGATGTTTTTGCAACTCACCATAAAAAAAACCCTGTGTGCATCTCCATTCTTTTGAGTTCTGATATATAGATGCTTTAAGCTTGGTTTATATCTCAATACCAGGAATGGAATGATCTGTAGTAAACAGAAAAGATGCAAAAGACTGCAGAAATAAAAAGAAATCTTTGTTGCTGTAGGAAGACATCACTACAGTATGCACAGTGTTATGCTAAAAGCAGGCATTAAAAAAACCCACAGCCAAAAAACCCCTGCTTGCAGAGTTGTAAAATAAATGTGGCTTGAAGTGTGACCTGGGTTTTTTTGACTCCATTACTGTTGTTTCTCACTGATTATTTATATCCTGGAAGCAGCAAGGCTCCCCAGCTACCGCAGGAGCCCCTTGCTGAAGACCTCAGGTCCCACCATTCATCATGGGCGCCTCTGAAGCTCTCATTGTTGCCCCCCCAGTTTCCCAGTTTGACAGCCCAGACTGCAGCCATAAACCAGGAGCACAGGAGTTAAGCTGGACACGAGGGACCATTGTGTGATAAATCTCACTTTGTACAGTAGCAAAACCCCAAACTCGAGGGTGAGCATTTAATGAGCAGCAGCGCGGTTCCCCTGTGCTGGAGGAGAAGCTCAGGACTGATGGGATGCTCTGTGCTCTCTGCTACTTTATTACTCATCATCTGCATTGTTAATTTTTACTGGTTCATTTTAGATTTTAGAGCTGGAAGCTTTCTGGTGTGAATTTATACAAGTAATAATGCACGCTCCCTGCACAGCCCAGGAGTGTGAGGGAAACCCTTTGGTTAATCACTTCTCCAGGGAGGTTTCCCGTAATCTCCCCTTTTACAGTGTTCTGGAGTTGCTGCTCATTCTGCCCATCCTGTAAGATGCATAGCAGGACACAGAAATTTTCCTCACCCCGTTTCCAGTCTCCTTCTTTTCCATTTAACCTCCCAATTCCCATGGACATTTCTTGCTCCAAGAAGAGAGGAGAATAAAATGCACAAATGAAACTAATGAGTCTCAAAAAAGCTGTTTTCCACTCCTGTGAGTGAGGCCAAAGGAAGCAGTAAGATGTTGGAAGAGGCAAGCAGGATTATCAATTGCCAGAGGGCTGAAGCAGTGCCAGGGAGGTCAGAGTAGCTGGGAATATGTCTCACAAGAGGAGGAGAGGTTTGTAGGGGAATGGGCATTGTGGTGCTTTCTTGCTCCTAGGGGTGGCTGCAGCTGTGAACTTCAAACCCAGAATGGTCACAGAANCCTCCTTCTTCACTGACCTTGGTGCCTCCATGTTGTTTTCCCTCACATGTTCTCACATCCTCCTCCTTCTCTAACTAAAAGCAGCTGCGTGTGTGTGCATTTTGTTTTGATTTTTCCTTAAATATGTCATCACAGAGGCGTAACTAACCTTTCTAATTGGCCCAAACATGGCCAGTGACATGTCCATCATCTTCAGAGCCATCTGAGATTGGCTCTGCTGGAAATGGTGAAGAACTCCAGAAACTTCTCACAGGAGCCATCTTTATGGCCCCCTCCCTTCTACTAAAACCACAACAGTCTCATTTATTGTTGCTTGCAAGCAGGAAAGTACATTTGATCTGCTTACTTTATAATAATTTAGAACTGTAGAATCGTTAAGATTGGAAAAGACCTCTAAGGTAAATCTTTTTTGTCCGAATACCACCCTTACAATCATGAAGTAATGGGTTTTCCCAGCCCTGGTGGCATCTTGGTGGGGTCTGTGTTGATTTCTTGCTTTTTTTAGGGCTTGGTCCGTAGTTTGCTCACTGTGTACATGTCTTGCCACTGTCTCCGCTGTTCTCACATCGACTCCTTGCCTGGAGTTGTGGTGTCAGGTGAAAATGTTTTCCCCACTGGAGAGTGCAGCTTTCATCAGGTTCAAACTGAGCAGTGACCATGTTACTATCTTGTGGAGGGACATGGTTTTACAGGGAATTTCAGCTGCTGAAATCTTGTATTCAGCAAGCTGTGTCCTTCCCCATATGCCTTCATCCCATTCTCTTCCCCGTATCCCAGTGAAAGAGACACTCTATTTTCAATTTATAGTGCCTAAACACGATGCAGGGCTCAGAGAAACACCATGAAGGCATCCATGAATCTACACAGACATCACGATTGTATTTTTGTAATTATTTCCTCCAGCAGTGTGAGCACCAGCACCTCTTTCCCTGCCTCCTTGGGGTTTCTCATGCAGCCACAGGCTCTCAGAGCAGCAGGTTTGTTACTGATCCAAACGCTGCACCTCAGCCTCGGCGCTGTTGCCATCACAGAGTTCAATTACTGTTTCAATTACACCACAAGGCCTTGATGAACATTCATTAGTGGGAAGCTCCCTGTAGTCATCTGGCTGTGCACAGGCAAACACTCGCTGCCTCAAGCAGGAGGCAAAGATGTTCTAACAGATGCCAAGGCGAGGGTGATGCAGGGGAAGCTGCTGATCCTTTGGTCCCTTTTATTGGGAGATCACCTCATGCTGCTGCTGGAGCTGCCTGTCCTGGGGTGGAATTGGCAGAGGGAGGAGGTGAAGTTGCTGGCCCAGCTGTGCCAGCGCAGCTGAACTTGAATTGGAGTAGTTAAATGGTGCCTTGACTCAGGACACAGGGTTTTTGAAAGAACTCAAAGCCAGCAGGAATATTCTCATTGGATTTTGAGTGGAAATCAGGTAAATTAGGGGAAAAAAGTAGAAAAAATTTCTTCATTGAAGGAGTGGTGAAGCATTGGAACGGACTGCCCAGGCTAGTGATAGAATAAATATCCCTGGAAATGTTCAAAAATCACGTAGCTGTGGTGCTGAGGGACAGGGGTTAGTGTGGGCTTGGCAGTGCTGGGGTAGTGGTTGGGCTCGATGATCTTGGAGGTCTTCCCCAACCTAAATAATTCTTTGGTTCTGTGAGTGGGATCCACATAAGTGAAGACTGGAGATTGTCTTCTAAAGGAGGCCTAATAACAAATTGGAAGATAATTTCTTTATACAAACACTTCAGGTGAAGTTTTGGAGTCAGCATCGTGCCAGAGACCTTGGTGCATGTGTCCCATTTGGGGTTTTTATACCACTTGTCTCTTTGTGGGTGATCAGCTCTTGTTTCATATGAGGAAGCCTAGGAGAATTCGTGGCACTTCTGGGCAGAAGAGTGGGCACCTCTCACCCTTAAAAAATGGGACTCAAGGGCAGAAATTCAGAAAAAAGCTTCAGGGAAGCACTGGGGCATAAAAGCCTCTCTCTCCCATTAGCTGCCACCCTGAAAATGCCTGGATACGCTCTCTTACCATTAAAAGCAAGCACCCAACAAGTCCTGCTAACTCCCTTATGCAGCTTTACAAAAAATCCAAGGGTCAGTCAGGCCATCTGGTTGAGGGAAGCTGTGTATGTTTAACCTGCCTGCTTCACTGCACACCTTCAGAATGCTCCTTAATGGGGTTTTCCTCTGAACCACCTTGCACTGCAAATGCAGCAGCCCCATCCTTGCTGTCTGTGTGAAACTGAGGATGAAATGGTGCCCGATTTTGATGCAGGGCAGCAGTTTTATTTTTACACCTTCCATCATTCGCTTCCCCAGCTCGTGATGGATGCTTGGATGGCTCTGAGCTTGGTGTTGCCGTGCCTATATCAATTATAAATTTGTGTTCATAGGTTCACAGATGCCCTCTCCGGAGTACATTGTTGATGTGGAGTCCATGGACATTTTCCCTGTTGGCTGGTGTGAAGCAAATGCGTATAACCTCACCCCACCACACAAAGCTGTGTGTAAGTACCTGGAGACCTGAGCAGTGCAGGTGTTACACCAGGGGATGTATCAGGGATTTTGCCTCAGGTCTGTAATCCCATTTTTGACACCATCAGCCTACCCAGCAGACCAATAACCAGGCTGGAAGTGTCCTGCAGTAAATGATAATAAATCTAATTAGTGACCAGACTGGAATTATGCAGTTTGTGTTTGTCTCTGTGATCAGCCCCTTCAAAAATGGGATTGTTTTTGCTGGGGAAGGCTGTTCCATGGTTTGGGATTGCACAGTGGGTTGTGGGTTTGCAGAGGGGCTGTTGGTCAGTGGGGTTGTCAGAGGGAGGCCAGGTTTTGTTGTGCTGAGCTGAGCTCACTCAGGCATCTGAGTGGATTAGGAACAAACACCTCAAATTGGGAAAAAACCCACAAAATATCAGGTGGGGTGGACATACAGAGGCCATGCAGGTGCCCGTTTCCAAAACAGGATCTGCTGCATCTACACATTGCTGCTATTCTGTGATGGAGTTTCTGCCCTTCCCCAGGGTATCTGTCCCCTTATTTCACTGCCCTTCCAGCTCAGAGATTTTCTGAGTGTTCATTTTAATCCCCCCCAGCACAATTAAGCCCACAGTGTTTTGTCCTGCCTCCAGTGCATATTAAGACAAATTTCTTTGCTTTCTATTTGCATTTGAAGGCAGTTCATGCGAGCTCAGTGCTTGGTGTTGTTCCCCTGTTCCAACATATCCAATCTCAAGCCACCAGGTGAAAAATTGGCCTCACTGTTTATATTAATTAACATCTGAAAGGCAAATTTTAAAATGTGTCAGCCCTTTCGAAGAGTTAAATATGCTTAAGTTAAAAATCAGGCAGCCAGAGCCTAATTTAGGAGAATACTGCTATGGCAACATTATGCAGCCTTATCACAATTTATAGCTGGGGATAAATTATGCTGGAGGTAATCATGCTTGTAAAATGTAATCTTATCCATATGTGTTTCTGTATGGAAAAATATTTGTGTTTTTATTTTAATTTTTTTTCTTTTATGCTGATCCCATAAAACACAATATTAGCATTCCAGAGGAAAGATTAAATGTATTATTACATCCTTAAAGTAGGCTTTAATGATGTAGTGACTTACTTAAAAAATACCAAGGAAAGATGGTGATAGTAATTAAGTACCATTTCATTGTGTTCAAAGTCATTTTATAGTCAGTGCATTTACGCAGCTTTTTATGCATTCTGGGTGTATTTTATAGGACAGAAGGGTACAAAACTATTTTTTCTTCCTTGCTTCATTTCTGCAGTGCGAAGGAAGAGAAGGATTGCAGTTGTGCAACCAGAAAAACAGTAAGTTGGGGGTTTTTTTGTTATTTAAGGTGGTGTTTTTACAGGAATGCATCAGGTCTTCCAGGGGGGATAATCCACAGCAGCTGTGTGGCTTGGTAACTACTGCCCAGCTACTGCAGCACAGTCAGCAGGAGGATTCTTTTAAACCTGAAATATTTGTTAGCATATTAGGAAGTCTCTGTAAGAGCAATTTTTTACTGGTTGGGGCTGCACAGCCCCTGTCTGATGGCCAGCAAGGGATGCTTAGGGAAGATGGATGTGTACCAGGAGGGCATTTCCCTGTCTAGGCCTTGCTGTTCGTAGAAACTTGAATTTAAGGGATTTAGGGGAGAATAGTTGAAGCCTGGAGGTCTAAAGCTGGCCTATCAGGGCATGTTTTCGGAGAAGGGGTGGATCTGGCTCCTTCATTTGCAGTACCCTGGTCTGTGATAAACCATGTGGAAGTGGAATTACGTTGGAGGTATCTCCATTCCTCATCCCAGGCTGTTGCTGGTGCACTTTTGGTCCAGCCTGAGGGCCCTTTGTCCTGTCTGACACTGTTAAATACATCAAATCCACTATTAAATACACACAATTTCTCTTTTAACAGGTTACCATCCACAGTGCCTGTTGAGAAAATACCTCATGACCTCTGCCCAGTTCCTCAGCCAGACACAACAGGTGAGGCTCTGTATTTCAAAGCCCCATGGCCTGTATGGAGGGGGAGGACCCCAAAAAGGCAGTGAGCTGTCACAGGGGAGATGGCACCACACCCTCAGGGGGTGGAAAGAGGAGTGAACCCACCTGATATACAGCAGGTGAGGGTCTGGCCCTCCATGGGCCTAGGTGGGGCTACCAGAGTTCCCCTGGAGCTTGCCCTTTTCAGATAATGATATTAGGGCAAGGCTAATGAACCTCCCTGTAGGGGATGGGTGCAGGTTGTTAATTGACACTCATGGAATTGGGTACAGCAGGACCTGCTGGGTCCCTGTGTTACATCAGGGCCGTGTGGCCTGGCTGCTGCTTCTGCTGAAGGCAGATTTCTCTCCCCTCTGGCAGTGGCAGGAGGCTCTGAGTGCCATATTCACCCAGTTCATGGTGCAAACCAGCAGCAGGGACAGGATTTTAATACTTCATTTCAGCAGGATATGGGACACATGTTGGCATTGCAGCCAGCATCCCATTGCAGTCAAATGAGGAGAATCAGGGTCTTTTTGGATATGATAACCAAAAAAGTGGATAATCACTTGGATGGCACGTGAACCACATCTAGAAGCACTAATTTCTCTCCATGAGCCATAAGGGAGCCCAGAGAAATTAGCCCAGGCAAGGAAAATGGCTCTGCAGACCCGTGTGTGGTCAGGGAATGGCACTGCAGTGCTTGCTGGGTTGGACAGGAGCTGAAGAGAGGTTTGTAAGGCTCTCCACTGAGAGAATGTTCTCCCTGAGAATGTTCTCCCTGAGCTGATTCCCTGTCTTTGAGACTCATCTCATACATCCCCTTCTGGCAGGGTGCAGTGATTCTCCCATGTCCACCTGCAGTGTGAGTTCTGGAAGAGCCCTGGCTCATGTCATAGATTAAATCCTTTCCCAGTTCTTTCAGCAGGGTGTGCAGCCAAATCAGTCACTATTAAAAACATTTGCTTTTGCCATGCTGGACAGATTTGAGTGCAGAGGCTTCCCTGCCCTTTATCCCAAGGAGGAATTTGTGCCTCCTTTACCCTCCTCCCCTTCCTCCCACACTTCAGAAGAAGAAGTGCCCTTGATTTAGGATACAAAAGTGCTACAGGCACCTCACTGCTGCTTTCTCCTTGCAGGCACCATCAATGGGAGGTACTGCTGCCCCCAGCTCTACATCAACCACCGCTGCTTCTCAGGTCCATATCTAAACAAAGGCAGGATCGCAGAGCTACCTCAGTCTGTGGGGCCTGGCAAGTGTGTGCTGGTCCTCAAGGAGGTATGGCCCAGCTCTCTTTTGGGGGGATTGCAGACCGAAGTGGGGGTCATGGCTTGCCACACCCAGAATTTGCAAACAATGCACCTAAAATTTTCCGGGAGGGGTTTCCATGAGGCAAAACTGCAAGCTGGGAAGAGAGGGCAGGTTTGTGCTTTGAGAGTTTTGATGGGAGAGGTGATGTTTGTGAAACATGGAGAGTTCTCTTGGTTGGGAGCAACTTTTGTCTGTGTTGCCATCAACACAGGAGCAAACAGCAGTGTCATGGAGACATGGGCATCTTGTTTTGGAGACATAAACAACTTCCCAAGGAGTGGGACAGTGGGAAAGGCCCAGCATTGGTCAATGTTACTTTGCAGAAAAAATTCAAGTTTATTATGGCCGTAAACTCGAGCTCATTCTGGCCATGGGAACGAATTCCAAATTGTAGAAAGGGTGAAGAGAAGAGATTCAGGATGTTGCTATAGGGCAGTACACCTGATTCCTGGTAGCTGTTGCTGGGATGAGAGAGGTACCAGCAGCTCGGAGAACCATGGGCAGGATGGGGGTGAAAAGATGCAGCCCAGCTGAAGTTTCTGATGCTCCTCAGCCCTTCCACCCAAAGTCTTGTCCATACCTCCACCACTGGCACAGTGAAGCACCATCCTATGTGTGTAACCTTGAATCCCAAAGTCTTTGTGAGTAACAAGTAACTCTTGTGCTGTGTAGTGCCAGATTTATTTTTACAGCCTATTCATTCATTATTCCCAGTGCCAGCACAAATTTTCTGCTGGGACCACTGGGTTTTTGTGGTATCTTTCACTGTAAGAGGCAAGTGAGGTGGCAGTGTCTGTTTTTGACATCAGCTGCAGTGTTTATCTCGTTTCTGAGGTATTTTCTTGGAAAACAAGTGAAAACCTGGAGCCAAATACAGTGGAGAGATCAGCTATTGCCATCCAGGCATTGCACCTGGGCTGAAAAGTGGTGACTTTTAGCTATTCTATGTAATAAAGGCTGGCTTGAAGTTAAATTAAAATAAATACATTGTCAGCTTTAGGTTTAGTTCTGGGATCAAAACACCTAAGAAGCACAAACAGTTCTTCATTTATGCCAAGAACTCCTCAGCAACATTGTAAAATAAAACAAGGTGTCTTTTTAAGAGTCCAGATGATCTATAACCCACCATATCTTAGAGAAATATGCTGTAGAGATTAATTAGCCTCGTTGCTTACTGCTCTTACTATTTTTAAGACACTTTGTTTTTCTCTACTTGAAAAGAAAATGGACCGTGACAAATGATGCCTTTTCAATCCTTGTTCTCATGAAAGAATCCCAAATAACTCTTATGCTCTCCTCCCTCTGTCCCATAGATACATCAGTTCTCCAGGTTAAAAAAAATTGCAGTTTGCTGCCCTGCCTTGAGGCTACCCTGGGATTTATCATCTCTTGTTAGGTAGGAGATGTGGGATTACCTCTCAGAGAGAGGAGGAAAATTGAGTTTCTCCTCATGAGACTGCTGATCATTGAGCTTTTGAACAGGAACAAAGAGGCGTGATCATGTTTTTAGCTATACCTTGTCAGTGGTGTCTCCTGAGAAAACTTCATCCAGGGTTGAGACCGTTTAAAGGGGGATGGAGATGGGAAATGTGTGAACACCAGGGACCTGTGATGGGAAGAAAAGTGCTGAACTGCCCAGTGGCATCAGGCACACCAGAGATACTCAGAAAAGAGCCCCTGTGCACATGAGAAGACATGGCATGGAGAACTTCATGGCTATCAGGTTGTGAGGCTGGGCAGAGGCTTGTGGTGGTGCTGTGTGATTGTGGTCACTGGCGTGACTCCAACCCACTCAGCTCTGAACATCCAAAGTTCAGCAGCATCAAAATAAAACCTCACTGATGGATAACAGCAAAGGCTGCTGCTGCCTAATCCCCCCTCTGCTCCAAGCTCAGGTGGCTGCACCCAAACCCTTCCTGATGGTGAGGGCTGAAATTAAACCACCAAAATCTCAGACTGGTCACACTCCAGCCAAAGGAAATCTGACCGGTCTGAGATAGTTGATGTAATTTTCCATCTCCAGAGAAAGTTGGAAACTGGTCTAGGTTTCTTCACTGTTTTTGTTTAAATCACAGTTAATTTTTTCCAAAAGTCTGTTTGTTTGCATTTGATAGAGTGTAATATGAAGTGATACTTTTTCTAGAAGGTGCTGCTGTTACTGCAGTGATGGACCTTTGCTCTAGGGTAAAATACCAAACCCAGTGGCTTGAGATACAAGAAGAGTAAAAGCCAGAGATTTTATTTTTTTTTTTTTCCCTTCCCTGAAAGGGGAGTAATTGTTCTTACAAAACACTCTTTTTTTGAACTGAGTTTAGAAGGTTACAGAGTCCTGCTGGTGGCAAGCCAGCTTGGAGAAAAGTCCTGGCGCTGTGGGTGCCTGTGCAGGGCTGGAGTTGATTACGTGTCTGGGAGAACGCCCAGACAGGGCCACACTGCTCTTGCAGGATTGGGTTTTCTTGCCTTGCTCATTTCCCAGCTCTGCTGACAGCTCATACCAGCACCACCCCGCTGGGGAAGGGGCAGGACAGCACTGGTGGTGGACATGGGTCAGCAAGGTGCTTTCTGCCCCTGGCTGTCCCACCAGCCTGCAGGGTGGGGGTAGAAGGATGCTTTGGAGAGCTTTTCCAACAAACTCCTGCACAGAGGTTAAATAACTCCCTGGATCTGCTGATCAAGGCACCTGATGAGTTGTGAATGAATGTGGCAGCTCCCCAGGCACATGATGTTTTTGAGAGATCGTTGGCTCCCTGACATCAGGCCTGGGTGTCCCTGTGTCAGAGCCCCTCAGTTTGTGTGCGGAGGGACAGGCAAGAGAAGATGTGGCTGAGCAGCTGGATGGGCTCACCGAGGAAATGGCTTTTAACAGCATTGCAGAGTGGTTTGGGTTGGAAGGGACCCTAAAGATCATCCAGTTCCAGCCCCCATGCCTCCTCCCACTATCCCAGGTTGCTCCAAGCCCCATCCAGCCTGGCCTTGGACACTTCCAGGAATGGGGCAGCCACAGCTTCTCTGGACACCCTGTGCCAGGGCCTCACCATCCTCACGGGGAACAATTTCTTCCTCGTATCCAGTCTAAATCTGCCCTCTCTCAGTGTTTGGTGCCTCTAATTGGTTTTTTTTGAAGAGTGGTTCGAGTTATGTTTCCAAGAACCCAATGATAAATTAAATTCTGCTTCTAGTAAATAACCTATCCGAGCAACTCCAACTAATGCCAATTTACAGAGTCCCCTGCAGCATTAAGTGAAGCCCTTGCCTGAAAATGATTAATCCTGTAGGGTTTTCAAAATGCTAGCAAATCCTCAGGTTGGTGGATTTAGAGAGGGAAAAAAAACCCCAACCCAGAAAAAAACCCAACCAAACAAACATAAACACATTGGTCACTGCAGTATGACCTAGTTATTTTTTCATTTCTGATGATCTGCGTTCATGAGTGCTGGATAAACTTAATGTTCATCACACTGAAACCATTTGCAAGCCCCCAGGAATTTAGAACAGGCGTTAGGTAAAGAGCTAAATTCGATGAAAACCAATGCAGACTCACTGTGGGGTCATTCATGTGCATACAATGCAGAGTGTTCAAACACACGGCCTGGTGCTGTTAAAAGATTTGTTTTCCTTGTGTTTATCTCCCTATGCCAAGGGTAGGCTATTAAAGCTTGGATTCCCTGAGCCAGGAGCAGGAATGGTTTTTATTCTCAGTGACTTTGGATTAAAAGGATTGGCACACGTGGTCTCTTGCACGGAGTGGACACACACTGGGTTCCAGGCACTCCTCCTGCAAACTCTTTTTGTGGAGGCTTCATTACTATTCTGTTCATACAGCCAAGGCACACAGCACTCAGGTTTAGGAACATAGTGCTGACCCCAAATGTGTGAATTTCCCCTTTAGTGCTCACTGTGTGGTGGTGCACATGGCACTGCACGTGGTTGTGCCCTCAGAACTATTTCTGTTTTAATTTTTGTATTGGATGGATCCCTGATGGATGCAGGCTATGGAATCTGCTTTGGATGAGAGGGTCTGTCACAAAGACAGAATTACTGGTTAGCAGGAGATTTTGGGGGTTAACCAGCAGCATTTAATGCACTTACCCTATCAGACTCAGGTGTTATCTATAAAATGGCAACAATGATCCATTCTGGGTTCTCTCCTCATTGCATCCAGCACTTACCCTGTGCAGCCAGGACAGAAATGGGCACCTGCGAGCTGCCCCTGCCCGTGCAGCACCTGGGACCATGTTCAGTGTGGTCAGGGACTACTTTTAAACCCGTCAGTGTTGTTGGTTTTGTCTCCCCGCAGGTTCTCAGCATGGTGATCAATGCAGCTTACAAGCCAGGGAGTGTTTTACGAGAACTGCAGCTTGTGGAAGACCCTCAGTGGAATTTCCAGGAGGAAACACTTAAAGCTAAGTAAGTCTTCAGTGTGTGTTCTTTTGTTTGGGAGGTTTCAGAAAGAGAACTGACTAGAGGGAGAAAAAAAAAAAAAGATAAGAAAAGGGGGGTTTTTTTCTATTGTGAGTTTTACTTCTCTAATTATGGTTTTGCTTCATTGAATTATTTGACTCATTCCATAGCAACCTCAGAAATGAAATATTCACCTGAACGGTTCATTTCTATTGTCTTTCTCCAAGCAGCCATCCAGTTTTTGATGAAGTGAAGTCCTGAGTTTTATGATAAGCTGTTCTTACGAGCTAGGCTATTACTGAATGAACTCAATTCCTGGCTTTTCTAAATGGAGGAATACTGCTGCTTTTAAATTGGAGCCTGTCAGGCTAATGCAGAAAAAACTGGTGAGAATAAATGGCACCAAAAAAAGTTCAAGCAAATTAGCAGGGACACATTTTTTAGTAGGAGTGTGATTAGGTCAAAGTAGTAACAGATCAGAGATTCAGGTCAAGATTTGATGCCTTTCTAGAATATATTTTTCCATTCTCTTCTAAACAGCACCAAGGAATACTGAAATCTTCCTTCAAATGTTAAAATCTACCTATTTATGTCTTTTTTATGTAATGGGCACTATACTTAGGATGTATTGCAACAACCATTGTCTCACTGAAAGAAGGGAGTCTCACCTAAGCTCTCTCCAGAGTCCTTCTGAAGAGTAATTCTTCCCACTTGAGCAGGGATGTCAGCAAATAGTTCTTTGAAGAAAGCTCTCTTTGTTGACTAATGGTCACCTTGACTTTTTAAGTACTGTAGTTAAATGCAGTGAATCTCACCCTTTGTGCTGAACTCTGTTACTCCTTCTCAAAGAAAAGCAATTTTCTCTTGGTTATTTGATACAAAAAGCTGCCAAACACAGCGCTGTTGATGGCTGCTGTATTTGATCTTTGCCCATGTAGATACTGTAGAGAATTCTTGTGTCCTCTGGGTGAGGGAGGGAGTTGAGAAACTTTTATTCTGCGTACACTTAAACTGCTTTTCTGAAGGAGGATTGCAAACTGAAATGAAAACCTGCTAGAAACATCGTGTGTTTAATTTGCTTCTTTCACCCGCGTGGGAAGTCAGGCTTTTGTGTTTGTCAGTGGAGATGTGGATGGAAATCTGAACGGCAACCTTGCACGTGCAGATTTTCGTTAAAAGCAAGTCTCTGTCCATGACCTGGTTTTCACTGGTTCCAGGATCCCACAT
Source organism: Pomatostomus ruficeps (assembly GCA_013400735.1). NCBI lineage: Eukaryota > Metazoa > Chordata > Aves > Passeriformes > Timaliidae > Pomatostomus > Pomatostomus ruficeps. The sequence goes on along the minus strand of VYZT01049953.1, from coordinate 18,857 downwards.
CTTGTGCTACAGATATCAGATAATTCACTCCCACAGGTACTTAGCAGTTGTTAAATCAAGTTACAATGCCCCATCCTAACATCCTCTCCTGCAAAGAACGGAGCTTACAGGCGGTTTTCCTATCAGCAGTGTCCTGAGTAGGATTTTGTTGGGGTTTCCCATTTGAGTGGGGGGATCTGCCTTGTGCAAAAGCAGAAATACCTATTTCTTATGACTGCTGTAATCCGTATATCTAACGGGAGACAGCCTGGGAAATGTTTAACTGACCATCCATGATAGTATTCCTGGCTGGTCCCTCAGTCACAGCCCATGCACGTGTTCCTGTGTGCCGGCTGCCCCAGCGGGCATCAGCCTCAGCTCTCCAGGGAGTCAGGCAGCATCTTCCAACTTTATTAAGGCACAGAATGGATCATTACAGGCCCAGAGGTGGGACAGCAAGTTTTGAAGTGACTCCTGAGAACAACAATGGCTTCTCCTCCAGTCTGGCATTGCCCTCTGTCTCCTGAGGAGACAAAGCCCTTGGGGCTGAGCAGCACCTTGTCCTGCAGCTCTCCGGCTTCTGGGGCTGATCCCTTCACAGAGCAGTGCCTGGTGGCCAGGCCAGCTTGCCTCTGGGTGGTTTGAGTACTTGTAAGAGTGGATGGCAGAGGATTGACATGCCCCAAGGACAGGTAGTCCTAGTTACCTTAGGACTTCCTTCTTTTTGCCTTCTTTAGTTTGCTTGGGTTGCTCCATCGAGAAGTTTTAATTGCATTTGGTTGTTCAGGAGCAGAAAAGAAAACACGGTCATGAAACCAGACACTGTGGAACGTGCAAACAGCACAGGACTCATTCCATCAGGTGTGACCCTGCTCCAGAATCTGAGACCTGCAATGAGCGACAGAGACCTGTGAGGAGCAGCTTCCAGCTCCGTGGGCTCCAGGTGGTGCCTGTTGCTAAGGATGACAGCTCCAGAGCCAGCTGTGATGGGGCACATCGTGTCACTGCCTTCCTGCTGGTGGGGACAGGCACCCCCTTGGGTCTCAGCAGTGTTGCTGTTTGTTTGCAGTGCCTGCAGCAGAGTAGAGCAGAGGGGATGGTGAAGAGAAGGCTGAGTTTGTTCCTGCTGTCCCAAATGCCAGGTTCTGCACTGCCAGGAATGCATTATCTCTGCTGTCAGGAGTGACCACTGTGGAATCAATTACGCTTATCTTGCAAAGAAGATAAAACAATTTAGATTGTCCAGAGAGGTGTGTTTGCAGTGTGTGATGGCAGCCGTTTCCCATCAGCACTGCTGGCTCTGTGTGAGGAGAATCAAACCTGATCTATTGGGGATGATGAGCTAGAAATGTCAGGCTTGATCCTCCTGAGTTCCCATGAGGACCAGTTGAAGCTGTTGGCATTCAGCCCTTACAGTTCTGATGCTCTTAAGTTCAGTGCCTACATCTCGATTTGCCTTCCCAATTTTACATAAAATGCTTAAAGGATTTTATGCTTTTTAAGGGGTTTCATTTCTAGGGGCTGTTAGTAGGGCTGTTTGGACTCACCCATTTTTGCAGGACTTCAGACACAAACAAAAGCAGTATGTGCAGAAAGTTATCTCCTGGGTCTTGTATGAAGCCCAGTTGATCAAAATAATGAAGATGTGAATTCCTGGACTCCTTCATTAAATGAAATTCTGAGAGCTGCTCAAATCCAGTAGCTGAACTCTAGGAATATTTACCCCTTTACCAGACATCATTGCTTATTTATGAGGATGCATTTCAAAGAAGCCTTTCCACTGCAGCTGCTTTAGAAGTCTGCCTTTCACTTGAGATAGGTGAGACTAAGATGTTTGAAATGTTCTTTTCCTCAGCTTTTGCTAGTGAGGGTAGCTCTCAGGTCTGCCAGGGCCCTGACCCTGTTTGAGGGAGCAAAATGTTACCCACACTAGATGGAAAAGAAGCAAGTGGATGCACAAGTGCATGGAAGCAGCTGGGATGCAGCCAGCTCGGCCTGGGAGAACTGGCCAATGTCATTGCAAGGCCACTCGCTGCCCTGTTGGGAATTTGATGAGGATGAGGGAAGATTCCTGATGTCTGGAAAAAGGCAATCAGCACTGGCAAGAAGGAGGATCCAAGTAACTACAGACTCTCAGCTTAACTTCCCTGGAAAGGTCATTAGCCAGATGCTCTTGGAAGCCATTTCTGAGAACATGTAGTAGGGGATGGCAAGAACCAAAGGGCAAGGTGTGCCTGATGGGATGAGGTTACCGGTTTGGGGTTGAGGAAGAACCAGTGGAAATTAATTTGTGTTCATTTTGAGCAAGGCTTTCCAAACCAGGACCAGTGGATTGACTTAAATCCTTTATTTCTGTAATCAAGAGGAGACTTAATGAGACAAGGTCTTACAACCAGTGCCCTTTCTGAATCCTGCCTTCAAGAGTACAAAGTGCCGCTGGATGATTAAATAGCTTTGAAGGAAGCTAAATTGTTATGTTTGGCAAACTTGAAGGTAGAAAGACAAAACAGAAATCTCTTGCAAAGAATAGAAAGGAGTTTTTAGTCCCCCAAAAGAAAATTGAGATGTTTATGTATTGAGTTGTTCAAATTAGTGTCAGGAATTGTTAGAACACCTTAAAATGAGACTTTCAAAAATGAGGTTCTCCGTGTTCTTGCAGTTTGAAGGTTTTCAGCACAAGACTTCCTGTGTCATCACACAGCAGTTCCTACCTGCAGCTCCTAGAAGGTGCCATGTTCTCATGAACCTCTAATCTATTTGAGGAAGCTTCAATAGAAGAATTCCATTGCAAAGTGCTGTTCATTTAATATTTTTGCTCATGGATCAGCAAGTGTATTTTTCATGGAAATAGTTTCAGCCTTAAGGTTTTCTCTGAATTTGGGATCTGAGGGCAGAGAAGGGGGAAGAGGAAAGAAAGATTCCTTTGCTTTTAGCTGGAAAAAACCTTTTTTTTTTTTTAAAGAACAACTATTTCTAAGAAAACTGAAAATGTTATCCTTGACACAGCAATTTTCCAAGTCTCCAGTGCCGCCCTCCTGTGCATGCAGATACTTGCTGCTTACCAGTGGTTGGGAAGTTAGGAGCCCTGATATAAAAACATCAATAAAAATATCAGTAGTTGGTAACTTTTTGAGAGAGGCAAATGGAAAAAGTTTGCTGACAAAGGAGCTCCTTCCACATGGCTGTCCTAGAACCAGCTCAGATTACATTTGGTGGTGCTCATGTTAAAAATCTTCAGTGTGTGAGGAATATGGAAAATATTAGCAGAGCCTGGTTTATAGTTGAAAGAGGTGCTGCCAAGACCAGAATGATGTAAAAAATATTGCTGTGGCCAGTACTAACACCTTGGGTTATTGAGACTGATTGCTGCAGTCATGGAGATCTCCATTTTGCCGTCCTCTCTGTTAATTAAAATGTGTATTGCATTCAAAGCAGACTATGAAATCAGCCACTTGTTCATTTCCCTGGTTTCATCTTTTCCTTTCAGCAGGCACTGCAGTACAATGGGTCCTTCCTGGGCAGCCACACACAATGGGAAGCACACAGTTAGAGAAAGTCAGCCATCCTTGAATAATACCCATCAGGCAGCTTTCTTAGCTTACAAGAAAGAAGATCAAGAGGCAATTTGATTAGAGTGCTTTTGCTGGGAAACAAAACCAGATGCAGTCTTTTCATCCTAGTGGTGAAAGTCAGAACAAGGACAAATAAATGCGAGTTAAATTCGGATGCATCCAGACGTAAAATGAGGCGTAGGCACATGAGGTGCAGGTGCTCCCTGTGCCATGATTGTACCAGTGTGGAGAGCCTGGAGGGGAGGTTGGTGCTTGTCTGGGAGTGCTGGTTTAGTCCAGCCAGAGTGATTTGGGTGCAGGTGAAAGCAGCCCAGTGAAATCCTGCAGCCTGTCACAGCCTTGCTGACCCAGCCATCCAGGCTGTCGTTAAACTTCACGGCTCCTGGAGAAGTAATAAGTGCAGGAGTCTTTTCAAACACATTGAAAAGAAATATAAAACTTTTATAAGGAGATGCATTTAACTGCCTGTGGCATTTGGTGCTTTTGGTATTAGGTATTGGCAAACCCTCCTCAGCCAGCCTGCTCCTGCAGCTGTTTCACAGGGAAGCTGGGATCCTAACAGTGCTCTGTGCCTGAAAGGAACACTTCTCCCTTTTACGTCATCTGTCCAGGCCTTTCAGGGTGTGTGAAAAGTTGGCTCATTAAGTCATTCATGTGTTCAGGTGAATGAATCCAGGATTGTCTTGGCACTAAACATGGTATCAGAGCCTGGCACCTTGCAGGAATGCTCATTCAAGTTTTATGTTGAGGTGATAATTTGGTTTGCAACCTGAGGATGGTTGGACTGGGCTGTTCTCAGACCCAAGCTCCATTTGGGTTTCCCCTTTATAGCACTTTATGTGCCACAGTTTCAAACCCTTTTCCCACACCCCTTTGTTTCAGAAAGAGCTGTCTCACTATTTTAACTCTCTGGTCACATCTTTATTTCACCACCTCCTCCTCTTCCTCTCCCATATCTGTCAGCAGCTGCTAGGAAACTGCTGATCCTAATACACTGACAAATGCTTTGTCTCATTTTTCCTGGTGACTGTATCTTTGTCTTTCCTTGCCTCCCATCCAAAGTAATCTTTCTTCTACTGTTGTTCCCTCTCTTTCTTTTGTGTGTGTTACTTTTCCCTCCTCTGAGCACATTTATAATGCCACAGCACCAGGTACTCACGTGGTTTTGTCTCGTGTAGCGTTCCTCAGGATGTGTAAGAGGTGTTTTTAAAACCTTATCTCCCTGTTTACAACAGCCTGCTGCTGCTGTTTAATAAATTACGGGGATAATTGGTTTTCCAGGGTTCACATCTACAGTGTAGTACAGCAGGGATGTAACTGTATCTTTCTCAGCCATTTATCGCTCAGAAACACTTCATATAAAACACAAAATAAATGTTTTAGTGGCATAGCGAATTGAAGAGAAACCTTTCATTGCAGGTTTCTGCTCCAAGCATTCCCTGTAGGAATCAGTTTTTAGGACCTGTTGCTGCAGCCCTGTTAAGTAACTCCAGAGACTCCTGATGGCTTCCTCAGGTTTTGTGGTGCCCACATCTCAGACTGGTGAAGTCATCTGTCCTGGGGTGGCAGAGATTGTTGTTTCACTCAGATATTTCTTCTCAATGAGTGTATGTCCCAGTAGCCACAGCTGGCACAATGAGTCCTGGCGATTGTTGGAAGCTGAAATGTGATACAGGAGCAGGAAAGATGGCGATGGAGAAAACCAAAAGTGCAATGGGGGCTTATAGAGCTCAGCCCAGACATGGGGTGGTGTCCAGAAAACTCTGCAAGGTGTTTCAGCATCTGATCATGGGTCAATATATGAAGAGGGACTGCATCCCTGTTCTAAAAACTTTCCATCAGTTCATAAGAAGGGCTTGGTGTCCTGTGTAGGATCCTCACCAAGGCTGCTGAGGTTTTTTTTCATCTCTTGCCATGTCTACAGATATATCCAGTCTGCACACGGATTCCTTCCCAAATCATGTCCACACCTTCAATTCATTTCACCTTTTCCTTCGGGGACTCCATCTGAAACGGAGTCACTAAAAAACCAGACCTGTTCTGCCTACATTCCCAAGAGAGACCCTCTCCCAGAAGTCCCTGGGGAGGATCTCTCCCTAGCAGAGGAGAGTCTGCTCTGCAGCACCACGGGATTTTGCTGGATTGGTGATGTGGGGTCCTGTGCTCCTCCTCAGGTACAGAGGGAAGACCTACAGGGCGACGGTGAAGATCGTGCGGACGTCGGACCAGGTGGCGGATTTCTGCCGGAGGGTCTGTGCCAAGCTCGAGTGCTGCCCCAACCTCTTCAGCCCTGTGCTGGTGGCTGAAGTGTGCCCTGAGAACTGCTCCATCCACACCAAAACCAAGTACAGTGAGTATTGGACAAATGCCTCTTGGTGCTGGCTGGGGATGAGAGCAGTGGGAGAGGTGTGTGGTGATCACAGGATTTTTGTGATACGTTAATGCTGATTGGGATTCATCTCATCTAAGAGCAGTTCTTTAATCCTGAGGCCACCACAGGTTCCCTTAGAATCCTGTACCAGAAAACTGCCCATCCCACTCCATCCCAATACATCTGCTTGAAAGTCAGCACTTTCTGGTAGTTTTGACTTCCCTCCACATCTAAAGTTAACACAAGGAGCACATGAAAGGAACCTGCAGTGGGAAGCTGAGATTTAAACTTGCTGCATCTGAGAGAGCTTCGTTAGGTGAGATGAATCCTCTTGGTAAAGAGTTTCTGGCCTACAACCCAGCAGAGGCCAGTACCACAGTGCTGAGGTGCTGGAAGGTTTGGGAACACTGACTCTCTACTCAGATTGTTGAATGTTTAACCATGATCCTGCCTGTTCAGGAAGGCTGTTGTTAGTGTTCTGTATTTCTTGTTGTCACTGTTACTGGTATTACTGGCTCTTACACAGGTCAGGAATCTGGAGATGAGTGCTGTCCTTCTTCCACAGAGGTTGCAGAAAGCAGAATGATTGATTTCGAGCAATTCTCTTGTGTTTGGTTTGAGAGTAGAAGGAGAAATGGACTTGGGGGATACTGAGATCACTGAGGATGGGTTCTGTAGAAGTTACCTGAGCTGGAGTCCTGGCTCCCACTGGTAGCACATGGAGAGCTGGAAGGCTCAGTTCAGTTCTGAACTTAGACATGAGTGCCAAGTGCCATTTCAGTTGTCCTGAGGTTCCCTTTCTGGTCAAGGACAGAGTGCCCTTTATCCCCAGAGCGTGTCAAAAGGCATTTAATACAAACATTTAATGTAAGGTCAGGGGACTCTCACATCCTTAATTTCAACCTGGGCCACAAAATAGTTGAAAGCAGTAAAATCCCATTCCTTTGTACATGATTGAGGATTGCTGGCCCTCTCCCCTCTCTGCTGAAAACATCAGCAAGTGCAAGGGTGTCTGAGACTGTTACCTCACACAGAACTGCATTGGATCAATTCTGGAGCTTGTTGACCTCTCTCCCTCCAAATCACTGCTCAGCTCTGCCTAAACACATATTGTTAAATTCTGAAGTCCTAATTCATCATCAGTAAACCTGGATACATGAGAGGTGTAACACTCTGTACTAGTCCAACATGACATCTTATATTTATGCTGGACATTTTTTCCCAAATCAATGTATTTTAAAGTTTAAATTGCACCTGGAGTACAGTCCTGAACCTGTAGCAAGGAAACAAGCCAAGGTTCCTTTCTTCTGGTGGTTAAAGTTTTTAATGGGCATTGTGCTTCATTTCTCCAGCTTATTATTATGGGAAGAGAAAAAAAATCATTAAGCCACCGATTGGTGAAAATAACAACATGAAAAGTGGCCATGTCAAGCCAGCCAGACGCAGAAAGAGGCGGAAATCCATCTTTGTGCAGAAGAAAAGGAGGTCTTCAGCTGTGGATTCAAATGCTGCAGGCTCTGCAGAGGTTTGTGTTGCACTGGGATAAATCAGAAAAACCCCTTGGGGGCTTTTTTTTATCCGCCGTCCTGCATTTTCCTTTTGGGGGGGCTTCTCAGCACACCTGAACACTTCCAGTTTCTATTTTGAATCCTTCCTTGCTCCTCTGTTCTTCTAAGGTCACACTGGTTTTATTGGGGCACTTTGGGGATTTTTACCTTGTCCATTTTAGAGTTAGCAAGCAGGTTTTTTGCTCCCACCTTCCCAATGCTCACTGGCTGACATGCTGCCTAGTATCTCTTTGTTTTATTTCCTTCCTTGAAAGCAGCCAGATGAGCCTGTTAGATGCTTAGCGCAGCATTTAGCAGAGGGAAGGAGCTCTGTGATCCATGTCTAAGATCTCCAAGTATTACAATAAATAATAATAGCTCATAGCCATTGTGGTTTCAAGGAATTTTATGTTTTCATTAACTGTTCATAATATTTTTGGCTCACAACATCAAGCCTTAGAATACAAGCAAATGGTTTGTGTCCCAAATACAGGGAATTTGGAGGCTCAGTCTTTCCACTCTGCTGTGTGATACGACAGGAGCTGAGCCTCAGCAGAGATTCATGTCCAAATTAAACCTGGAATAGACTTCGTTCTGTGGGGGCTGTTCCTGGGGGCTTTTCCCATGGTAGCAGTAACAAGGTTCATGTGTGGTTTCCCTTCCTCAGCTGAGTGCCAGTGATTGCTGCTTTGTGCAATGTGAAATAAAACTGGTTTACTTAAATTCCCTCTAGTTTGCCTAGAGTAGGATGTTTTATTCAGCTTTCAGTTGATTGCCTGCATCTTCATGGCTTGGTCCTCATTTAGGTGTAGTTCTGCTTCATTTCCTTAGATTATACCTGCTTGAAAGGAACTCAAAGTTATATTTAACTTAAATCAACCATTAGCCAAGGTTTTCAGCCTTTCAGCCAATCCAGATATCTTTGTCTAAATTGCTCTTCCACTCACGACCTGAGCATGTGGCTTTGGGTGCCTGCTCACACTTGGGTCAGAGCTAAGCTGTCAAAGCCATTTGGGCAACTTCTGTGTATGTAAAGTTCAAAATGCAATTTCCATCAGCTGGTGAGTGCTTGCAAGCTCTGTGTGACAGACATAACAAGAATCTGGTATTAATACTTTAAATGGACCTTTGGGTTTCACCTCCAGCAGTTCAGTGTTGGGCTGAAAGCAAGGAGATCTGGGTGAAATCCTCTGTCCTGAGTTTTGTAGAAATGTCACCTAAAAAAGTGCTGTCTTGAACATCTGGATATTTATAAAAGGCACCAAATTTCCCTTTTCTTCAGGACCAATAGCACCCACAGGAATTTGAAGCAATTTGAAGGTTTAAATTCAAGCCTATTTCTGATTTTATTTCATGTCAAGCAAACTGAGTTTCATTTTATCCTTTTAGTATTTTCCGTTTCCCTTTGTCCTGCATATCTGCAGTGGCACAACTTTTGAGATGCCAGCCCAAGAGAGGAACATTTCATGCCAGATGAGTTATTGCTGTTGACCTTTAGTTAGGAGGCCAAAAAGGATTTTCCACCATGTACATTTTTTTTCTTCTACATTTTGTAACAAACCTAAATTGAGGGCTAATTTGCTTAGCACTGTAATGAAAACGAGGTAATTCAGTTAAAATAAATGTTACCCATGGCCATGGTAATGCAGTTTGACCCCGTGCCTTTGGATTTGCTGCTGTACCCATCCCCGAGATGCTGTTTGTGTGTGCAGGAGAGCGAGGATGACGAGCCAGACGCAATGGAGGACGAGACAGGGAGCGAGGAGACGAGCTCGGAGCTGCGGGATGACCAGACGGACACATCCTCAGCTGAGGTCCCCTCAGCCAGGCCCCGGCGAGCGGTCACCCTGCGCAGCAGCACCGAGCAGGACAGGCCTCCCCCCTCGGAGAGAGCGCGCCGGAGCCGGAGAGCCCAGCCCCACTCCTGCGGCGAGGCGGAGAAGGGCACCCAGACCAAGGAAGTGAGTGCGTCCCATTGCACAGCAGAATTCCTCCGAAATTAACCCTCAGTGCCAAACCTGCCTTGTCTGAGGAGGGCATCCCTGGTGCTCCACACAAGGTAGTTTACTTCATGAAGGCTTTTCTCTTTTTTTTTTTTTAGGAAATTAATCAAGAAGAGGAAGAGAAGCTCGTCCTGGACAGTAACCCACTGGAGTGGACTGTGACTGATGTCGTGAGGTTTATTAAACTTACTGACTGTGCACCCCTTGCCAAAATATTCCAGGAGCAGGTAGAGGTCCTTCTGTCACTTGTCCTTTTGTGTCTGTGGTGCCTGTTCGTGTCACAGCACATCCCACCTTGCTGGCTGGGCCTGGGGCTTTGGTAAAGAGATCATGGCCAGACTTCAGATCCATCAGGCCAAGTTTATAACACCAGTTTTTGCAGGGCATGAAAACCCTCAGGAACCTGAATCAGAGCCTTACTAGATCCTCAGAGAGACTCAATAGCCTTGTGAAAAACCCTTGTGGAAAGCAGGAGGTTTAGACTCTTCATGCCAAGGTCCATGGTGCCATACTGGTGTCCCATAGGTAGGAACCTCAGTGTAAAACCAGATAATGGTTACCTGGTACATACCAGGCTTTCTCCTGGCCACGTGGGTTCCATCCTGTTCTGAATTACTGATCTGGGAAGCAGAAAAGTGCTGCTTGAAGCCAAAACTGGCTGTCTGGATTTTGCTATTAACGCCTAGATGCCTCTAGTGTGGAGACACTTAATTCTTAACCATGTTCCTTTGAAGATCTGCCAGTCAGGCCTTGGATGACCTAAATTTAGAAGATGCCAATCTTCTCTCCATTAAGCAGATAGGTTTGGAGGAGCAGAAGCCAGTGTTGTTCATCTCAAGCCAGTGTGAGTGAGTAAAATTTATATGGAAAGAGCCATTCCTTGGCTAATGAGGAGCAGCCACTGCTGAGGGTGAAGGGCAGCACTAATGAGCCATAGTTAGGAAGGAGCAAGTGTGGTTAATTAGTCAGTGGTGTGGTGAGCTGCTCATTGAACTGTCTCTGATTCTTCACGATGGGTGACTCCAGCTGCTGCACTGGGGAGAAGGTGGAGGATGAGTCTGGAGCAAGTGGAACTCTCTCCAGAGCAGGATGCTGCAGTTGCTGTGACACAGTGAGCTCCAAATATTTGTTAACCAGCCTGGAACAACGCCAGGGCTTGGAAGCCAACCCTGTCTGTCCTTTGCCAAAGGGTTTTATAGGGCCTTGAATCAAACACAGATGATTGGAGCTTTTCCTTGTGAGGCTCTGGTGCAATGGGCTGTGCCGTCCACCTTCTGTGGAGGATGAACCTGAGCCATGGACAGCCCTGATCAAAGCAGCGCTTCAGGTGTCCACATCCTCCTTGTCTTCAGTGCTGCCTAATCAGGGCTGTGCTGGGGAGTTAATGTTGACTGTGGGTTGCTGTGCACAGACTCTGATCCTCCCTGAGGGGTAAAAAGCAGTTCTGTAGCCTGCTTGTCTTCTCAGTCCATTAAAGAATAAAGAGAACTTGAGCTCTTTATTAAGAAGAGGATCATAAAGCCAACAGAAGCCCCCAGTAAAATTGCTCATCTGAGGTGCTGGTTCATGGAGTTTGGTGCATACCTGAGGGAAATCCATGACCTCCAGAGGTCCTTTCCAGCCTAAACCATTCTGGGATTGTGGGACATCAGAGATTGCAGGGGCTCTGCATGGTCCAGGCCCCTCTGTCGTGGTCATTCAGCAGTGGAACAAGGCAGGTCCTGGGTGGACCCGGGGACAGGGTATGGAGCAAGGCAGACATAAACCTGTGCTGAGCAAATAATGGGCCAGAGAAGGTGGGGGAAGGGTCTCACTTGGCAGTGGGACCAGCATCAGTTTGTCCATTCAGCTCCCTCCTGTGTGTTCTGGTGCCTCTCTGCAGCCTCCCCCTTGTTTCAGTTCCTCGGGCATGAAATGGGACTGATCAGATCTCTGTGGATTCTGTAGTGGTTCTTTAGGTGATCCCTCATTTCAGCAGCTGGGAGGCTTTTCCCAGACTGAGGTGTTAAGGTGTGAACCTATGAAGAGACACAAGACAAGTTCTGAAAAAACATGGGAAAAAACAGGGAAAGGAGATGGACAGTGTCAAAGTGGGAGAGAAGAGCCAAGGACTAAAGAACTTAATTCTTAGGGCAAGCTTCCCTTCCTGTTCCCCCAAACTCGCTTATGCATTCTGCCCTCCAGAGTCCACAAAGAAAACCGTTTTCCCTGTGTTTCTTTCCCCAGGACATCGATGGCCAGGCCCTCCTGTTGCTGACCCTGCCCACGGTGCAGGAGTGCATGGAGCTGAAGCTGGGTCCAGCCATCAAGCTGTGCCACCAGATCGAGCGAGTAAAAGTTGCTTTCTATGCACAATATGCCAACTGACTGCACTTCCCCATTCCTTCCTGTCCTCCTCCTTGTTTCTTAAAGTCTTTTTTAACGTTTCAGCTTGTTCAAGGGATTTTCTTCCTCCCGTATCCTTTTTTTTTCTGAGAATAAGTGGAATTGGAAGCACTGGTAATTAACCTGTAGTGGGGGAAGAAAAAGGAACACAAAAGGAAATGAGCAACAAATGGAACTCATTTTTCTGTACTTGTAAAGCACATGGAAAGACTGCTGGCATCTCTCCTCGTGAGCCTCTCCAACCTATTGCCCAGTGGTGCTAGACCAGCACGGATCAGGTCACCAAACCAAACCCACCAGTGGCAGACACATTCCCAAGGAGAAGGGTCAGACGTTTCCAGATGGTGATGGTTTTATCTAGGACAGTTTCTGGACATGAACATTTCTTTTAGACAACTCTGACAACTCTTCTTTCATATTGAAATGTAAGTGTTCATTTGTAGCGTTACCTGGGGTTTAACTGCAAATTTGATCTTGGTGATCAATGGGCTTTTTTTTCTTCTCTCCTGCCTCTCTGGTTTTACAAAAGGAAAAAAGTGTTACACCAGGCATACACTGGTTATTCCTGAGGGAATTATGAAAGAGGACTCAGCCCGTGGTCTCTGTGGTATCAGACAAAGCTGCAGTGAACTCACAGGGGTGACACGAGACCTGGTGGGCAGCAGCACGTCCTGAGCCGCGCTGGCTCTGCACAACAATCTGAATATCTCTGTGGTGGGGTCTGTACAATGCTCCATTCTTGTACAGGAACATCAAAGCTTTCATAGCCAAGCCCATCCTCTTCAGTCCAAGTCAATTTAAAGACCTGCCTTTGAGCCATATGGTGACAACAGGCTGGGATCAGGGACTCCTGCTGACCCCTGTGCTCGGAAGAACCTCCTGACCAGCACCAGGCTGCAGCTGCTGTGTTCTCCTTCAGCGGTTTTCTTCTTAAATTCTTGGGAGAAGAGGGGGAATGTTCAGAAATAAATACTCTGGACCACATCCAGATCTTGCCCAGAGAGCGTGTTAGGCAAGAAGCATTGACTCTGTTGGCCATGCATCGCTTGGGAATTCCTGGCTGGTCTTTCAGCGAGTTTCCTGATTTGCCACTGAGGAATGGGATGGGTGCACCTGCTGCAGGCTGGGCCAGATCCTGAGACTTCAGCAGAAATTTTCTTACATGGGAGATGAGCAGGACTGGATCTGTTCTCAGCTGTTGCTTTGTACTGAAGATCTTGTTCAAGTTTTAATCAGCTCAAGGGAGTTGTGAGTTGTCTCTGCATCAGATGGTGGGGTTTTGTTCTTCAGAAATCCGGGACCAGGGTTCTGTAGTGGGGCAGACATTAAAAAACTGGGTTTTAGACTGGATTTCCTACTGACAGTAGCAGTGAAATGTGTCAATGCAACTGGTTTGAGAACTGCTTTGGAGCCCTCTCAGGGTCCCCTAAAACTGTTGCTCCTCGTTTGGCCTCTGAAGGCAGAAGGATCGCACCCAGCAAAGTGAGAGCACAGCTGAGAACGTCAAGGAGGCTGCTTCTCCCAGCTCCTGCTCGCTTCAGCCCAGCCCTGGTGTTCCAGCTGTCAGCAGGAGACAGCTCCTGGGAGGATTCTGTCAGGAGAACTGGCGCAGGAGGACATTCCAAGGAAGGGGAGCAGAAAGGCTGTTTGCTGAACAGCGTCCCAGCACCGATCCTTCACTCGTCACATCCACCTTCTTGTGCTGCGCTGGTGTTCTTGGAGTTTCTGGCCTCTGGGATTTGTCAGAGACATTTCCTGCCTTCTGGAACACACTGCAAAAACGTCATTTTTTGTTTCCATCAGCCTTGTAACTGTAAATATTCCTATGGCAGCTAATTCCTTGTGGAGGCACGACTGGGGAGCAGACACACACAGACTCTGAGAGCAACCAGCTCTCGTGCTGGCCAGGCAGGGAATGGGTGAAGCATTGAGCCAAGAACATGGGAATCCTTACTGGTTGTTCAGGGAAGTTAAATCATATTTAAAACTCGAACTATTAAACAACAACAAAAAAGAGTTTTAATTTTATCTTGCATTGGCTCTTTGATTTCCACAGGTTTCTCTCTCCTCACCATTTGTCTTTCAGTTTATTTTTCTTCAGTGTTGCCTCTGTCGTTTCAGAGAAGTTGATAACCTGAAATCTTTATGCTAAAGTTACTTTGGGTGGTAAATGCTTTTCTGTTTGTTTTTAGTCTGCAGGTTGGGCAGAGATAACGGGGTTGGGGTACTGCTGTCTGTTGCATTGATTGCTTTCCAGAAAAGCTGGAGCTGAACTTCTTGGGCCACTTCTTAAACGAGTGGAGAATGGGTGGTGTGGAGTTTAACTGGACAACGTGCAGAGAGCACGTTGAGCAGAGATCAGAAGGAGCTAATTACTCTTGCCTGGACTTCATTTCAGTTCTGGAACATTCAGTTCTCCAGTAAGGCTTTGGAGCAATGTACTTCAAAGGAGATGATGGAAATCCAATCTTGCTAGGGTAAAATGCCACTTTAATTTGCAATGTAGAAGTATAAACCACTCTAAGTTTGGGGGGTTTTTTTGGTCCAGACGTGATTCTGAGTTAAATTCAGAGCTGCTGCAGCTTCACAGCTACACTAATGACATTGCTGAAGCCACATCTCGTCCCCTTCCTGGCACCCAGGCCCGAAGTTTGTTGTGTTATCAGCTGCAAAAGGGCTCAGCTGTGAAGTGCAGATCTCGTGGTTATCCAGGGCCATTGCCAAGGGCTGGGGAGCAGCTCTGCTGTTGGTTCTGTGCTGTTGGGTGCTGACCTTCAGCACATGGACCTGCACCACTCTGCTCCCACAGGAGGGCAGTGCAGGTGTTACTGGACTCTTTTTGAGCGTAGGACCAAAGATGGGCATTTTTGGAACAAAAATAGGGGGTGAAGAATGTGTGGTACCTGCCCATCTTTATCTGCACTGGCTTCTTTGGGGCTCGCACTCAGTCAGGCTGAACAGATCCATGGGCAGGTCCCTGCTCCTTTCCCAGCCTTTGCCTTGGCAGAATCAGCCAATTCCCACTTTGCAGGCCCAAAGCATCCATCTCTGAAATGGGATTAAATCATTAACTTCAGGAATGTCCATGATTCCCTGGCTGGTTTTCCTTCCTTCCTCCTGCTGTCATGGATGCTCTTCAAGAAAAGTGATCTTTGGTTTCAGGGCTTTTCCTCCTTTTCCAGCTCCCATCCACACTCCTTTCAGCTCAGTGCCAGGATGGCCAAACCCTGGCTTTTCCTACCTCTCTGAGGCATGAAGGCCTCTCAGCTCTGAGAAGGATTTCAGGGTCTCCAGCTCTTTCGTGTTACCCATATTCCATAACTCTCTAGAGTTTGGTCCTGCAGGGTGCAGAAACCTCCTGAAAATGCTGAGTACCCTCAGAAAGTACCAAAATCCAAGCACAGCCTGTCCTTGGTGAAATATCCAGTAGATGCATGTCCTGGCTGAGGTGGCCTGACCCGCACTGCCAGAGGTGTTTGGATGCCTGCTGGGATGTACAGAGTTTCTCGGTGGAACACCCAAACTCCTTTATTTTACTGTGGGCAAACAACTAATTTGCCTTAAACTGGAAAGTCACCATTCCTTGGCTTTAACCTTCAGCCTTCTGCAGTCCCAGCCGTGTGGTGTCCCCATCTCAGCCCTCTGAAGGCAAACCAGGCAGTGCTGGGCTGCCATAATCAACATTCAGTCACCTGAACGCCTGCCTTGGTCCCTTCAGGGCACAAAATGGAATTTGGCAGAGCTGCTGTGCCAGCTCAGTGTTTCAGAAGCTCTGTACAATCAGGGCACTTCAGATACCTTGTGCTTTCCTGGTGCAGCGCATCTGGGAATTGATGAACTCGGAGTGTTCCTCTCGTTCCCAAATTCAAGTGCCAAAAGAGACGAACATGCTGTGACTGAGCACCGTTAAAACCAGCTTTACTCCACGTGGATAAAACAGTCCCAAGGGCTCCATTTTGGTGCTAAGATGTGTCACGCTGTATTTTCCACTGCTTGGGATTGCAAAGCTGATTCCTTACACCAGGAAATACTTTCTGTAATTTGCAACATCTTGAACATGAAAATTATTTTTCTTTTTTGTGACTGTACGCTTTTTAACGTGGATACACTCAACAAAAACTCCTTCACCCACAATCCCAGGAGTTTTGGAAATGTTTTATACAGTACATTTATGTAAAAACTCTTTCAAAATGTGGATGCATGTGTATTTTCCCCTCAGTAATATTCTTCATTGCATCAGCTGACCCAGAACTAAAGGAATCTGTTACTCAGGATTTGATCCAGAAATAACTGAGGTTTGTGTTAGGGCCCTCACAGATGTGTGAGCTGTGGGACCAAATCTTCACCAATTTCCCTTACTTAGAAGTCAAAAAGTCTGCACTTAATTAACAGAAAATTTAAATGCCTCCTTCTAGCAGGCAGAACTGCAGCTGCAGTCTGCCAGACTTCAGGAGAGGGCTCATGTCCTTAGGTGCTCATGAACTCCCAGTAAACGAGCAGAAGCCTTTAATGGTCTCATTTATTCTTGGGTACAGTACTCCAGTAAGAAGCGTAAATGCTGTTAATGGCTGCATGTAGAATATGAGCCAGCCATCAAAGAGGAGGATTTTATAGCCCAGCAGTGCTTTAAACGTCAGCTGGCCTGCAGAAGAAGAGTGGCTTTGCAGTGGTTTAGTGCCGTGCATGGGAATTCTCCCGCAGAAGACGTGTGAACTGCACAAACCTGGGCCAGTGTTCCAAATACTCGTGGCCTTTCTTGTTTTAAAGTCTTTCATGTCAATTCTTGCAATGAAAAAGGTAAATCTTGATGACTGCTAAAGATGTGGGAGAGGGGAGAGCCTGGAGTTCTGAGCTCAAGGTGTCTTTGTGGAGAGGGACCTCTCACAACAGAAGCACAGCTGGGGTCTGTCAGCATCATTCTTGAAAACTTTTCTTCTTCACAGCAGGGATGGTTTGAGTCCCAGCAGGGGCCAGGTGAGAGGAGGGAGAGAAGCTGGCAATAGACTCAGAGCTACAAGGCTGAAAGGTTCTAATTTTGTTTTCCCAGTGGAGATACAGAAATCTGGCTCAGATGTCTCTAGGCCCCTTGGCTGGATAGAAGGGAAGATCAGTCTCTCCTTCTTGTACCCAACTCCTGTGTGTCTTCTGGGGTTTGGGGGCTGAACACTCTCCTCTTGCACCTTCCAGACCTCTGTAGGAAATACCAGGCTGAAACTTGAGCTCTCTCCCACAGGAAAAAGTGACATTGCCCTGAGTTCAGGTTGTGGCTCTGTGTTGTGATGTGACAGGATGAAAATGCTCTCTCCCAGGGCACCCCACCTGCTTCTTGCTGCTCCAGCCTCCCTGGAGATGATGGACATCTAAACGTCCATAATTTATCCATTGTTAATGCATTCCATTTCCCAGTCCCTGTTCTGCCAGACCTGGGCAGGATGTGCCAACACGTGCAGTGTTTCCAGCAGCCTTCACCTTCAGGGACCTGCCTGCTGGAGAACGCTCACCTGGGGGACGGTACCGGGACATGCACAGGCAGGGGTGTCACGTGTGTCCCAAGAGAGGTCAAAGTCTCAAAAGCAGCCTTGGAGGGGAGTTGAGTCTTTCCATGTGCCCTGTGTAGGACAAGGCAAGCACTTAACCCCTCCTGTCTCATGGAGCAGCAGGAATTGGCTCCACAACCAGCAGTTACACTCCGTTCGTGGTGGTGCACGTTGGAAACCTTTGAATTGTTTTGCATTCCAGTTTATACTGAAGGTTTTGACTCAACAGTTGTGTACATAATCCCTTTGGTGTGTTGCAGATGCGTATGTGGTTATATATATATGTATATATACGTGTGTGTATATGTATGTGTATATATATATACATATAAATCACTCAATGCTGGTGTTTTTACTTTTTCAAGTTCCCAGGGCGAAGGGCGTGTTGTCAGTTTGCTGTAAGATTCTATTCTGTATATATGTTTTCATGTAAATAAATGAAAATCTATATTCAGAGTTATATTTTAATTTTTATTCAGAATTAAATAAATCCCCTTTTTACTTGAAACAGTTGTAAGCCACGTTGTTAATAAAGTAACAATATGTCATATATCTGTCCTGGGTAGTTTTTTTTTGTTTGACAGGGCTGTGTTTTGATGTATCTGCATGTCCAAGCTGCCTGGATCAGTTTTGCCTTCCCTGAGCCCCCAAATTTCCAGGGGTACAACATGGCCTCCCTGGCTCAGCCCTCCATGGATGCCAAAGTGAACAATTTGGGTTTGTGTGCCGGGAAGTTCTTCCCAGAAGCAGGGGAAGGAAGGAAGGTGAGGGATGTGGTGGGTGGTGAGGAGACACAACAGCATCCAAGGAGCTTTTAGGAAAGTGATGGGAGCAGAGTGAAAGACAGGAATGAAAATAATTCAGTGAGCAGCGGGAAAAGAAGGGTGTAGTGACAGAGGAGCTGGTGGTGGCAGGACAAGAATTAGAGCAGGCCCACCACACAGGGTAGGGAGACCGAAAATCAAATTTCCCCAGGTGCACAGCAGCCACTGGACATGAGGGAAGCCATCCTGTAGTGGGGAACAAGAACTGTTTGGGAATTCCAAAGGGTGAATTCAGACATGCCTGCTTTGCCAGATGAAACCTTGTGTACCTTGCGTGTCTCGTGTGACGTTTTCCTTGCACTTACAGGCTGTGTTGAGCTTAAATTCCAGCTTTGCAAGGCCTGTTGCCTTTCACACCTTCTGATGACATCCTGAATCCTGCTGGGAAGGTCTCTGTGTGCTGGGCTAGCTTGGCTACCCAGCATTTGCCACTGGGCTCATCCCCCATCCCCTCTGGCCCAGTGGAAGCAGGGTGGTGCACGCCCTGACATTGATCTGTGCATGAGAGGAAGGGAGCACAGAGCCCACAGAATCAGCTAACAGGGGTTTGGATGACTCTTGGTTTTGTTTTTGCTCCATCTGTCCTATTTAGATGCCTCTTGTGGATACAGCAAAAGGGGAGAAGCAAAATTTCTCCCT